>JAJLUJ010000006.1:54832-131271 GCA_030564235.1 Blastobotrys elegans
TTTTTTTTTTTTTTTTTTTTTTTTTTTTTTCTTCCCTCGCTACACTAAGCGCGCGGTATGGAATCATTATCAAACGGACTCAACTCGCTACAAGTCGCGTCATCAAGTGAGACGTACCACAATCTGACGGAGGATGAGCGTGAGTTGACGCTTCAACAAGAGCTGGACCAGGTACGACAAGTGAATGACGTTATGGAAGGTGTTTTGGAATCCATCAACACGGCAGAGACAAACCTAGATACCGTCCTCGGGACAGCCAAAAACGCAAACAAGGTTCTCGACACCTGGATCAAGATCCTTTCCCAAACAGAACACACCAAAGACTTGCTATTCAACAGTCAGTGGCAGGGAGCCACAAAAGACGACGAGCTACAGGAAGAGCGCGAGCTTGCGCTAGAACAGAAACGCGAGAGGGAACGAATAGAACGCGAAAAGAAGCAGAGGCAGGAAGAATTGGCCAAAAAGAAACACAATGAGGTTGAAGAGAAGAAACGGTTAAAGAATGAAGCCATGCAGAGGCGAATCTACGGCCGCCGCGCCACCACCACCACAGCCAGCTCAGCAGCCACCGCGAGAACAGCAGCAGCAGCGGCAGCAGCCCCTAAACCCCGTTCAGTATCAAATAACACAAACACTAGCACCGCCACAGCAAGATCCAGAATCCGCCCGCCCACGTCGTCCACCACAACACGCACACCATCAACAAGCACATCAACAAACACGTCAAGGATCAAACCGCCCACCGCCGGGATTAAGCGGAACGCCGCCCAGATGCGGCGTTAGTCATGGCTTATGTAACCGTCTCCTGACTGTCTTACCTAAACTAAAATAAAAAAAAAGTGTAGAAGAGGGGGAGGAGGTAAACAAGAACTTTGTAAACAACACGCTTTTTTTTTTAAAGCGCTTTGGGAACTTTCAGTGACGGCGGCAGCGGCCCCCCTCCTCAAAAAAAAAAAATTAGGAGATTTTTCTTGCACTTTTCACAATCACTTTATTTCTTTCCAACAACAAAACCAAGTCCCTTTTTTTTTTAAATATACCCCCGGCTGGAAATATTTTGAATACCTCTTTCCCATATCTTTAATACTATTAATCGACTAATAATATATAACGATGCGTGAAATTGTCTCGATCCAATGCGGTCAAGCTGGTACGTTTGATAATGCAAAGCAGAAGAATAAAAACTAACAATTCCAATAGGGTACGAAACCTTTTTCCCCTTTTTTTTAAAAAAAATTAACAACTTATTTTTTTTGCTAACAAACACAGTAACCAAGTATCCTCTGCGTTTTGGGACACAATCATTGATGAGCATGGGTTGGACCAGAATGGGCATTTGATAAACAAGGATGACCCTAATAACGAACGAATGGACGTGTTTTTTGGGGAGGCGAGCAATGGCAAGTATGTTCCACGGGCCGTTGCGGTTGATTTGGAGCCTGCCACTCTCGACAGCATCAGATCCGGGCCCCTGGGCTCAATCTACCGGCCAGATAACCTAATCTCTGGGAACAATAGTGCGGCAAACAATTGGGCCAAGGGGTTTTATACGGAAGGTGCCGAGCTAATGGAGACGGTTATGGATGCTATTCGACGTGAAGCTGAAGCAGCAGACTCTTTGCAAGGGTTTCAAGTGGCGCATTCGTTGGGTGGTGGTACCGGGTCTGGTCTAGGTACTCTGTTGCTGACAAAGATCCGGGAAGAGTACCCTGACCGGATGTTGTCAACGTACTCGGTTCTACCAAGCCCGAAAGTCTCTGATACTGTCACTGAGCCGTACAATGCCGTGTTGAGTTTCCACCAGTTGGTGGAATCGTCTGATGCCACGTACTGTTTGGATAACGAAGCATTGTATGATATTTGTGCCCGGACTTTGAAAATGAACAAGCCGTCTCATCACGAACTTAACCAGTTGATTGCATTGGTAATGTCTGGTGTGACGACGGGGTTGCGGTATCCAGGCCAATTGAATGGTGACTTGAGGAAATTGGCAGTCAACTTGGTGCCGTTCCCTCGGTTGCATTTCTTCACAGTGGGGTTTGCGCCACTGTTTGCAGCAAACACCAAAGCGTTCCACAACTTGACGGTTCCGGAACTTACACAACAATTATTTAACCCAGGAAACATTATGGCCGCTTGTAACCCGTTTAATGGCCGGTATTTGACCATCTCCACGATTTTCAGAGGTAAGGTGTCGACCAAGGAGGTTGAGGATTGCGTGTATGCCGCGAGAAACAAGAATTCATCCTACTTTGTGGAATGGATTCCAAACAATGTGCAGATTTCCGTGTGTAGCGTGCCGCCAAGGAAATTGACCTCGTCTAGCACGTTTATTGCCAATACAACTTCCATCCAAGAACTCTTTACCCGAACCTCAAACCAGTTTAATATCATGTTTAAACGTCGAGCGTTTTTGCATTCTTACTTGAATGAGGGTATGGACCAGATGGAGTTTACAGAAGCTGAATCAAACTTGAACGATTTGATTATGGAATATCAACAATACCAAGAAGCGGGTGTGGATGAGGATGAGGACGATGAGTTGGAAGGTCAATACGAAGAGGAGTTGCCTGATATGGAGGAGTATTGATGAGGAATGATGTATTAGTAAAATAAAAATAAAATTTATCAAAAAAACGTTACTGGAGATGTAAAAATTTGAGTACTCTCTTTAGGCCCGGGGGGAATGGACTCACGCATGATTCATGCAGGTGCAGACGCTGCCAGCTGCGGCTCACGCACTCACAACAGAGCACCTGGTCGTCCATACTACTAGCGCTATTGGTATTAACGTTTAGGGGGTTTGGAAGCTCGGCGTGGTTTGTTGGGAGACCGGTGATACCAGCGTGATCAGGTCACATGGGTAAACGGGATAGGGGGTACGATATCATGAGCAGACGTGGGTTCTTATCAAGAGAGAATTAATTTCATTCCTCAACGGTTGTACATATAGACGATCTTCTACGTGTGTAACTTACGTTGGTATTAAAAACACGATCGATAACGACGCGGGGTTTTTACATTTATTTGTAAACATAATCTCGGTCATGTCCTAATTACCAGGCATACATACCTTTCCATATATATACACTTAATGGGCGATCCATGAACAGAACTTTTATAAGTATTCGCGGGTTTTATTATTATTACTTTCCAGGGGCACATATGACAACTGAGACAGACCCCCCGTTTAGCGCGCCGCCATGTCTCTTGACACCTTTCCTATTCCACGCAGATGCTAGTTTGTACCGGCTGAGGTATTATTTATCCAGCATTTAATCAAATTCGCATGCAACTTGTGTATGTATATATATATTGCACGTTATAAAATATCTGAATATCGGAGGAGATCTATCGTCGAGAGTCGTAGGATCGCCGCAAGCGAGTTTAATGTAACTTTACCGGTAGAAGCCGGACGGGGGAGGTCCTCAAAAACACTTGGGTCACTTTGACGATAGCGTGCGCGGTCACATCCCCCTTATCCCCAATATAGGAAATATGGCATATTTAAATTTTTGGCGGTTCGTCGGAATTGTGAATGCGCAGTTGAGCAATAATAATAAATAAGCAATATGGCCTTAAGTAATTATGCGCAGGGAGTTTGCGTCCGATGGCGAAGTTCCAACGTCGTACTGGCATGAAGCAGTAAAAAGGGTCATGCCGATGATGGAGAGGGGTGGTGTTATTATATTGCCTTATAAAAAGCAGTTCGACTTGAGGCAAAAAGGACAATCCCCCCTTTATTATATACAAAGCTTACGTAGCCGTTTGCCTTTTCACACACCCCTTAGCAATAGGAGCGTAATGTACGCAGTCTAGGGCGGACGTCAAGCTAACAGTGTCGATGAATTAGTTTTGAGCATGCACGGCTTGCACCCCCCAACGCGGCCAACACCGACGTCATTCATTCACTTCCCCCCAGACACCTCCATGGGGCTCATAATGTCTGTGCGTGCATGCCAAAACATGCATGAACGAACATACTAGCGGCATGCCGGCTGTCATTCAGCCAGTCATGCAGAATCTGCACACGTATACTAGTACTAGCTTGTCCAGCTGCTAGTGACTAAGTGACACCAACGTTCTTCCTTGTTCTAACAACAAAGTTAACACCTGATGTAGCCGCATAATTATAAGGAGGCAGATTCGGCCGGCTCGCTCCTTAATAATTTATAGACTTATATGGTTCGAACGTGATCATATATTGATATATTGATATATTGATATATTGATATAGCATAGTATTATAGGGTATAAGTTAGGGGCCTGTCCTATTCTGATTAAATTGCTCTAGAGCTCTAGCAATCCCAACACATTGATCATCGGCACGGAAAAGCCGCGAGACAACTCACCTCACCCTTTGTCTCGGCTCCGATGGATTTGGGCATCGCGGGAACGACACACCAGAGACATGGTTATACTGTTGTATGCTTGTGACAGTACGGTGACTTGGGCTTGACTGGACGGAGAATGAGGTGGCGTGGCTGGCTGGCTGGACATCAAAACCATGATCACGCGGGAAAATCCTCTAGAGCTCACCTCACCTCACCCATGGCACTCCCCTGATCGGTATCCAGTACACGGTCAAGGGTAATTAAATTGACTTGTATACATTTGAGATCTTCGAAACTGAGTGTCTCAAAAAAAAAACTGAATAAAGAAAAAAAAAATGTGGAGAAAAGAAGGTCTGACACCGTTCCCACCGCGGTGGGTTCTGTCTTTTCACTCCAGCATCCTTTGTACGTACTTTCTATTGTTCAGTGAACACACTTGGGTCTTTTTTTTTTGCTCTTTCGTTTGTCACACTGCACTCTCCGTGGTTTCAGTCGTGGGAGCGGTATTACCACCAGCCCCACGCAGCATTTCAAACCTTGTCTGTCGTCTCCTTTCGAGGAGGCGGGCATGGTACCAAGAGCACATCCACACGGCCAGCGCGACACCCACCAAATTGGCCACAATGTCAAACACGTCAAACTGCCTGGTCGGCACCGCAATGGCCTGGACAAACTCAGATCCAACGCCAAACACGCCGCCGACACCAACACCCGTCAACTGCATGCACCGCCGCCGGTGAGTGTCCAGTACCCAGTAAAACGTCAGCGCCATGGCGAAAAACATGGCCCCGTGCAGAACCTTGTCATGACTGAACGTCACATTCTTGTTAAGCCCCAGGTATGCCGAAATGAGGGCAAGGACGATAAACCCTCCCAGAAATGGTAGCCGGATTTTCATTTGGTTTATAGGGATTAAAATATTTAAAGAAAAAAAAAAGAATATTGCAATACATGTGTGTTGGGAGGAACCGGTCGAAAAGAAACCATTGCTTTTTTAGCGCTTTTAATACAAAGGATCGGGGGGAAGGGAGGAAGCTGCTCCGACTTGCTTTTTCCCTTACAAGCTTATATAAACCGCCTTGTTTCCGCTCCCTTTTTATCTTCTTCTATATAATAATAATCTTCCCCAGGAAAATCCAATCAATCAATCAAAAATGTCTGGAGTATTATTCTTCCTGGGATGTTCCAAATCCCCACTCAGCAGTGAGAGCCCGCAAGACGACGACACCGTCATCTTCGACAAGTACGAGCTTGTCGACGCTGACGACGACGACGCGGCGAGCCCTCGGCATATCCCCAGCCCGGCATCGGCCAAGCCGTCCAATCTTTCACTCCGGCTAGCATACACCTGCCATTACGAGCATAAACCAACGACCAGCGCGGGGGAAAAGTTCCCCGTCAACCTCGACCCTCCCAGCCCTCTATCGCTGGCCGCTAGCGACGAGGACGATGATGATGAATGTAGCAGCGTGGAGTCTGACCCAATCTCGTTGCTGAGTTCCAGCACGTCAACCATGTGTAGCGAGTCGCACGAGCTGTTTGACGATCTGGTGCCGATTATTGACACGTACAGTGCAAACTTGAAGACGGACACGAAGGTGTTTGACCGGTACCTCGACTTGCCGCTGCCGTTGCTTGAAGACCCGGATAAGCCGCAGATTCCAAAACTACCCATGCATGATCGGGTTGAGGATTTGCTGGCTGAGCATTACCCCGGATTGGGACGCGAGGAGTACGAGTATCAGCTGGCCAGACTGAAGCATAACCGCAACGAGCTGGCTAATCTGCATTGCCGGCTTGAGCAGGAACGGCTCAACAGATTGCATGGCTGTGGCCTCACGGCGACAACCACGACTGCTAAGCGGAGTCGCATCAAGCTGCATTGAGAGCATTCTGTGTGTGTTTAATTATTTATCTTTTTATTTATTGTATTTATCTTATCAAAGAAGGAAGAAGAAAAAAAAAAAAAAGTGTTTTTTTGTTGTAATTTGCGGTGCGGCGGCATTGTATTCACAAATTGGGGAATATACCGAGTTTGTTTATCTCTCCCGGGCGAGTGGGGTTCGCCCAAAAATGTTGCCGGGGTTGTGGGTCAACCATTGTACTTTTTTACGATTGCTTAAAGCCTAAGCTTATAATATTGCCCTGATCCGGGATCGATCGAGATTGCAGAATCTTCATGATTATAAGTAAAAAGCCGTTTTGGGAGACGCGCATTGCATCCGTCTTATGGCAAGGATCGTGGATCCGATACCGTACCGTATACATAAAAAAAACCCGATCGGCGGGGCACAATATGGGGTCCGGTTCCGTCTCTCCGCAGGCCTTTGCTCCAGAGCCCTGCGGAGAGGCGGATCATCATAGCGCTAATTATTTAAAGGCTTAATTATAATTATAAGGTAATTATAAGTTCGCACTGCCGGGCTTGGGTATACTGGGAGCTGATTGTCCATATTCCGAAATTGGCGATACCTGGACTTGCAATATTGAATCCATGAGCACGCCTACATACACGTCGTCTCTATCCGGATATCCCCTTGGGTATGAAGTGAGGTGAGGTGAGGTGCGGGTATGTTGTTATCATCAGACTAATATTATGAATCAATCCATGTCGATTATCGTGCACGCACGTTGACAAGCCTGGGAGACTGCTTGATCTAGGATTATAAGAATTATATAAGCTATAGACTAGGTACCGATAAGGCCTTAAGTGCTTAATTCTATATGCACCCCGCATCGCGCTCTATTGTCTTATACCGTCCATGCTAGCGAGCGAGCGCTAGATCTTTGAAATTTAAGCGCTATAGATTATAAGAAAGAATTTGAACTGCACTGCGCAATCTCGATATCGAATATCTATTGGACAAGGTTTAAACTCACGGAATAGGCAATAGCTGCAACTGATGGCCTTAACATGTCAAGGATGTGCCGGGTGCAGCATATTATATAGCGTTGCAGTCGAATCCAACAATATATTGGGGTTGGGTCCGACCGGATAATGGCTCCGATCCCAGCGCTATAATCCGCCCCCCGATCTCTATAGCAATATATATACATAAAGCCTTAAGTTTGAGTTATATCCTAGCTAGCTCCTGAATATATGTCACGTTATAATTGGGGGGACCCGGAATTCTAGTGTGCATGCACTTTGCCATGACAGTCAATTAACGCAATAAACACAATCAGCATAATCAACGCGCTCAAGATCAGTGTCAGACCTGCGTATATGCGTCATGATGGGTGGGATCAATTGCAATGGTCAAAAATGACGGCGATGGGCGATGGATGATTGCTGTGAGCCAATCGCAGATCTCGAATTGAATGATCCCATATGAGCGGTTTGGGGGTCTGCGTGCGCGCGCGCCACACGGGGTTAGCAATATTGCTTAAGCTAGCGCTTAGAATTTCTGCGGGGACTGATCAATATTGGACTGGGCGGAGGGAGGAAGGGCAATTTAAAGTGGGATAAGCTCAAGCCTCGCCAGTTTTAAGCTTAACTGCAATCATGATGGCGATATGTATCGTGATTAATTGGACTAGCTAATATCGATCGATATATCTGATAATCTTCTTAAATTTATTAATAATGGATCTCCTCTCTTTTATTATTCTGACCGGCTTCCCCGATCGGTAACAGCTGTGGTAGCTATTATAACGTGAAGATGCTGGGAGAGGCATTCTGTGCAGCAGCTTAAAGCCTCGGCGCTTCATTTCCTTCCTCTTTCGGAGAAGCGGAGGATACGGCTGAACACCACATTATCAAAATCAGCGCTCATAAAGACAATGTCGGTCTTCCTTCAATAAAAGGTCTATATAGTTCTCGTCCGCTGTGGTTTGGTGTTCTAGGGAGACGTTATTTAGGTACCTTACACACTTGGATACCAGTTTAATAAAAAGAGTAGAGAGTGTTGAATAATAAATACATGGAAACCTATTGCTTATTTACCCCAAGCTGGTTCGCCTAATGGAGGATCGTAACCAGCACGCTTGTCCAAAGCTGGTTCTTCAACAGATCGCTTACCCCAGATCGGTTCGCCACTGCTAGGTGGTTCGTATATGAAAGGAGCGGCCAAAATATAGCTGGCAAGGATGAACAATGTAGTAGTAGAGAGCTTCATTTTGCGTGGAGTGTTATGAAAGAAACAGTGAAAGAAGGACTGCGACTATAAACGCTCTTTATATACTGTTCTATCCATAATCCACAAACCAGTCAAAATTGGTACATTTGGGCAACTTATGGGTGTAAGAATTTGGCCGAACCTGCTTGATTTACCTGAGGCGGTCCCACTGAGTTACAAATTAGGAAAGTGATGGGCGGCGCGGCGGTGGTCTCACTAAACCTGGGTGTCTAATACTAATTGTTCAGTTTATTGACGACCAGTCAGATCTCGAAATGTTTCAAGAAGAGCCGTCGTCCACCACCTTGTCATGGGAATTGGGAGGCGAAAAAAAACGAGACATTTTCATGCGGCTCGTGTAATTAAGGCCCCCTCAATACGCAGTGACCGGCTGGCCCCATCTCTTATACATATTCCAGAAATATGCGGACCCTGGACATCGCCAATCACTTGCAATGTAGATGGAGATGAAAGACGCGAAACCCGCGGTCGATCAATATCTAGATGATGTCAACCGTGGTTGCTTGCAACATATGGTTTATCACAGGTGGGCACGAACCCTTATAGCCTATAGGGCATCTAATGCTAAATGCACACCGGTAATTAAGTTTAATGATGTCTCAGGCTCTCTTTTGTGTGTGTGTGTGTGTGTGCGCGCGCGCTCGCTCGCGCGCTCGCTCCCAAAGCAAACAAAATACAAATAATACGCGCGCGCTTAGTTTATCTATAAAATTTAATAGAAAGCCGGGATATCAAATTTTTTTTACAGCGCTGCGCAGAATTCAAAAATATATATGTAATATTGGAGGCCTGCCTTCATCCGCGGATATCGATATGAACCTGCGCCATTTGATCCTTATACATGTCGGTCAGTAGCCGTGCGCACGCCGGCCGGGCGCTTAATGGACCGAGGCGGCGTGCAAAGAAAAAAAAAAAAACGTGCGCGGCGAGAATTCAATCATCGGGCAGCCGAGCGGAAACCGGTCATGATCCCAATAAACCACGCCCTTTTTTTTTTTTTTTGTTGTTTTTTTTCTCCCTCCTCCTTCCCTTTTCCAACCAATCGACACAATTCAAACAAAGTATGACCGATTCAGCACAATACAGAGGGTCAAATCAACGAGAGCCGTTCCAGTGTTTCCCTAGCACCATTCCTGAGCAGCCAGATTCAGATTCACGGCGGCTGTGTTTATCATATTCACCACAGCCGCCGTCGCCATCATCAGACGCGCATATATATTATCAAGACCCTCCGCGATCCCAACCAAACGCAAGTGGGAAATCATACCCAGCTACTCGTTCAAACGGAAGCGCCTCTCGACCGATTAATCCAGGCCAAGAGTCAGCGCCTTGTGTTTCTTCTTCTCCTTCTTCCCCGCATGGCGTGCTGCTACCCGCTAACCCGCCACACCTTCAACCGCCCAAAACAGCCCAAGGCCACCACGTACCAACAACGTCCACAACCATGGGACGAGAATCAAGTAGGGAACGATTATTTGCGATTCACGAACTAGTGTCGATGATTGTGGATAGTGTAGAGCAGGAAAGCCGCACTGACTGGGTGAGGCTGGCAACTTTAAATCGGCAATGGTTTGACTTTATGATTCCGCGAATTTGGAGACAAAGGGCGACGACGCACCGGGTGGAGGAGGATATTGCTTCGTTTGCACACCAGTATAAACACGGAAGGTTTGATGTATATGCGCGATATATTCAGCGCGGGAGTATTACACATATGGACATGCCAAGTTTAGATAATCCAGACTGGCTCATACTCGGGGAGTTGCCCAATCTAACAACACTCCAGCTAAGCGACGTGTTTGTAAACGAAACACTGAGGTTTAAGAAAATAAACGGTTTGCATGTCGGTAAAGTTGATCTGGAAGACCAAATTGACGAGGAGGACAGGCTGTCCCAAGACCAACTGACACATCGCCAAACACAACTGGAAAGACTATCATGCCATTTCGTCAAGTCTATTCCAGATACGTTGAAAGTTCTATGCCTTTACGGTTCAGACACGTTGGAGCTTTTGCAAGCTGCCATCGGGAATGGTTTGCGGACCAGTGGAATGTCATTATCCATGGAGAAACGGGCCCATGATCGCTCGATTGACAGGTATCTAAAGTTGGTTCTTGATATTCTCGAGAATGGCAAGTTTTCATGTGTTGAGGCCCGTTTGGGCAGGTACCAAAACCCCAACCATACATGTTACTTGCACGATACTGACTTGCCTGCTCAAGTTTTGACTGCCCTTGTTGAAAAGAATGAAAAAGCGGAGCAGTTTTACTTTATAAGCTCGCGCGATCTTGGCATGTCCGTTACTAACCCTCGTCATTGTACGACGACCCCTGTGAAATACAATACTACGCTCAAAAAGCTGGTAGTTTCGCATCTTGACGGCTCCCTGGCGTGCTTCAGCCAGCTCACCAACTTGGAAACACTTTGTTTGCAAGGTCTATCCACAGAAATCTTGGATAACAGCCTGGTACCGTCTCAATCTTTGGCTGAAGTCATGATTGACAAGACTGAGATTGATTCACTCTCGATATTGCTGGATCTTGCTCCCAACTTGAAAAGACTGTACCTGACTGGTGCCTGCTACAGACTTGGCGAGGCCTTCAAGTCGAAAGTCCGCTGTGTAATGGGACTGCTAGGTACCAAGGCCCCTCAACTCAGAGAACTTTGCATGGGCGTGGCACACAAGGAAAACATCACCCTTGACTGCGTCACTTATATGACTGCGTGCCGGCAACTGGAGATTTTGGAAATGATAATCGTCCAGAGATCTAGCGACGGGGAGTTTTTGACGGAGGCTAAATACCCAGGGCCGGAGTTGTTGACGATTACCGTCAGCTCAAAAGACATTGAAAACTTGCCGGCGGAGCCATTATACCCAGATTTGAAGTTTTTTGGTCCAGCGCTGCTAATCAAACACGAAGATGACGTGTGTATTTGCCATATCCTTACCGCAAAGCATTTCCCTAGCATCACTGAAAAGATTTGTTACAAATGCTACTCATCGATTGCTTCTGGAGTGGAGGATTTTGGTGAAGGAATTGCAATGGTTCATGACGATTGTCATTTAATTGAAACATACAAAAAGATTGACGAAAACTTTATTAGGTAGTTTTTGCGGTTTTATTATTTTTTCGCGTAAATTTTTTAAGTTTAAAATTTTTTGGTTGTTGTTGTCGCTTGATCCAAACGTGATATTTTTACAGATGGAACAAATCTTACAATCCAAAAAACTCTCGTCCTTTCTCGGCTCCTTCATTTGCGAGACGGTCGGCCATTTCATTCCCGAAAATGCCTTGGTGGCCACGGCAATGGACAAATTCCACGCCTTTGCCACCATGTTCTGCATCCAGCCTATCAATCAACTCCAATGCTGGTTTGATCAAGTCCATGTTTAAAACAGGTTTGCCGGTTGCGCTTTTATAACCATTATTTTCCCATGTCTTGTACCACTCGGTTAAACATTTGATAGAGTAGCTCGAGTCGGTGATGATTTGTACCTTGTAATTGTTCAGCAAAGCATGTTCTAGTGCCTTGATTACCGCCGTTATTTCAGCGCGGTTGTTTGTCTGTGCAACGCCAGCCAGCGGCGCTGACACGTTTCGTGGGTCATTGTCTGCGTAATAAACACCAATGCCACCGTATGCTCCATTTTTCCCGTTGCCTCGCGAACAACCGTCGGTATACACTCGTGTGAATCCTGACGATGATGTAGTTGTTGACCGCGCGGGTTTTGGTTTCGGTTTTGGTTTTGGTAGTGGTGGCGGCGGCGATTGAGGCTGCAGGCCGTTTCGCAAAAACTCGTTTGCCTCTTGTATTGTTTGAAACTTTTTAAACTGTGCGCCTTTGAACCCAGTGACTTGTTGTTTGCAGGCGTTCCAGCTTTTATAGATGCCTGTATTCATCCCCTTATGAACTGCATAAAACGGCATTCTTGACAGTCCGGTATATTGTCCTAATGAAATGAGTTTACGAATGTTGTGAAAGTTGTCTGTTAGGAGTGAATTTTTTGGCTTCCAAAGTCTTGTAAAGGTCGTTTTATTAACGCTTGCGCGCGCGCACGAGAGAGAGAGAGAATTGAAGAGCAGGCTCACACACTAGTAAGTTTTTTTGTGTCTCTAGTTATGCTAAATTGGGTATATATATTACAACAAACCATCCAACAAGCTTGAAACCAAGCCTTTCTTTTCTTCCTTGGACATGGAAGAAATGTAGTTTTCTGAAAACATGCCACCAGCGTTACCACCATTACCACCGCTGCCTATTTTTGGAGAAAATTTCGTTAGCATCCTGTTCATTTATAAAAAAGAGCCTCCTCCTTACCTGAGCTACCACCAATTACCAAGCCAAAGCCACCATTACCGCTGCCACCACCGTTACCACCAACGCCGCCATTTCCGCCATTGACGACCTTAGTATCTCCGTCAGCGTAGACAGTCGCGGTCAAAGCAGACAATAGAGCAATAGCAGTAAACTTCATTTTTGTATGTGCGTGTGTGTGTGTGTGTGTGTGTTGTTTTGGAGTAGAGATGAAAAAGAGTGTTTTGTGGTTTTAAATTATAAACCTATTAGCTGCGGAACATGCCCTTTTTATACATTTCCCTTTCTACCGTGGACATATTTGGTCCGTCTCTACTAGTTGGTATTGAAATTGGTCGCCCA
Source organism: Blastobotrys elegans (assembly GCA_030564235.1). Lineage (NCBI taxonomy): Eukaryota > Fungi > Ascomycota > Dipodascomycetes > Dipodascales > Trichomonascaceae > Blastobotrys > Blastobotrys elegans. The sequence goes on from JAJLUJ010000006.1 coordinate 67,965, forward strand.
ACTTTTTATGCAATGGATCGAATACACAAGGATCAGCTTGGTGAACTTATTCCAATCCCATGGTGTATCCTAGCTTGTATGAACGCTCGGCAAAATTTGCACTGCAAGAAACGGTCCGAACCGACGGACGTGATGTTATAAGGCAAGTTTGGAGATTCCATGCCGATCGATCGAAACCCGTTAACAAATTTTGGACGCGCGAGAAGGGGTTCATTGCGATATATCCTAGCCTGCCTAATTGATAATGGGCTTTGCCAAGTTCGTATATATATCCTAGTATATCTCGGTCAGTAAATGAGATTTGAGACAACAAGCCCGGGGATGTTGATGTTGCCAACATCTCATTGTTACTTTTTCCTCGAGACGTTATCATATGGTTAAATTAATTTTAGCCTTCTGCGTGCGTGGTTTATGTATTTTCGACAAGGATCTCTTGTCGTCATGGCGGCCAGCCGGCAAACGTCGCTGATCATTCGCTGAACGTTCGGGACCCATGGCGGATATATGCAGATTAGCATTTTTAAGAAATATGGGGAAACGCAATGTGTGCAGCTAGTAATTAATTACATAAAAAAATTGGTACACACACGTGCGGCTGAAAATGAGAGTCAGTTTTTTGGTTGGTTATTATTTCAATTAGGGTACAAAATATGGTATAATTACAGTAGAAAAGTTACAAAAGGTCGCCTAGCAATTGAGACAACAAGCCCTTTCGTTGCTCAGCGGTCAATTTCTGGATGTTAACGTTGCCAACGCCGCCAGCGTTACCACCATTGCCACCGTTACCACTGCTGCCACCGATCAAACCACCGCCACCGCTTCCGGAGCTACCGCCGTTACCACCAACACCGCCGTTGCCGCCTGAGACCACAGTAGTGTCACCTTTTGGGGTTGGGGAGGCAATTGCCAATGTAGAGATAGCGAAGATGATAGCAGTAGAGAATTGCATTTTTGTTGTGTTTGTGTTTGTGTTTTGAGTAGAGGGAGTAAAAGAGTGTGTTTTTGTGATGGTTATTTGGAAGAAGCATGGGAAATTTGTCTCTATTTATACTTTCCATTTGGCCAACATCTCATTGTTACTTTTTCCTCGAGATGAATTTTAGCCCTATGCGTGCGTGATTTATATATTTTTGACAAGGATCTTTTTGTCGTCATGGCGGCCAGCCGGCAACCGCGCTGATCATTCGCTGAACGTTCGGGATCGATCCGGATCCATGGCGGATATATGCAGAGTAGCAATTTTAAAACAAATATGGGGAAACGAAATGTGTGCAGCTAGTAATTAATTACATAAAAAAATTGTGGCCGGTGAAAAATAAACTGCCTTTCAATGCTATAGTTTGAATTCTAGAGCTAAACGCAAATATGGTACACACACGTGCGGCTGAAAATGAGAGTCAGGTTTTTTGGTTGGTTTTTCAATTAGGGTACAAAATATGGTATAATTACATTAGAAAAGTTACAAAAGGTCGCCTAGCAATTGAGACAACAAGCCCTTTCGTTGCTCGGCGGTCAATTTTTGGATGTTAACGTTGCCAACGCCGCCAGCGTTACCACCATTGCCACCGTTACCACTGCTGCCACCGATCAAACCACCGCCACCGCTTCCGGAGCTACCGCCGTTACCACCAACACCACCATTGCCGCCTGAGACCACGGTAGTGTCACCTTTTGGGGTTGGGGAGGCAATTGCCAATGTAGAGATAGCAAAGATGATAGCAGTAGAGAATTGCATTTTTGTTGTGTTTGTGTTTTTGAGTAGAGTAAAAGAGTGTTTATGTTTGATGATTTGAAAGAAGAACGAGGGATTCGGCCGCTATTTATAATATATCCTAGCCAGCAGAAACTTGTTCGTCAGTCGAGCTCCTATTTCTTAGCAAGCTTATGCGTAGTTATACGTAATTTGACAGGGATGTTACGTTGCCATCTCGGCATTATTCGAACGAGGCGACAGGGTCAACGCTCCCTACTCCACAGTAGGTAGCGCTCTTTAGTCGGAGGGATGCCGTGGGTACGGCTTGATGTTGGCAATAAATTTGACAGGGTATTTTCTTTATAATACAAGTTTGAGATCGATCGCCCCGAAGCTTCCGAGACAACAACGGTTCGTTTAGATTAAAAAGATGTACTGTTGAAATCTCAATGACAATCGACAATTGTCGACACATTATGTTCGCTTGCAATGCGGTATGGTTGTGGTGGCCGTTTTGAGATAGAGGTTCAGCTGAGATATGGTATACCCACCAGTATGGGGGCAAAGTACTACTAACCAGACCAGTCTATCTATTCGCCATTTTTTTCTTGCCTCGTTTAAATTTAAAGACCCCGGGGGGTCGTCCTTGAATCTCGTATGCAACATCATGCATGTCATCGCGACAAGGGTCACTCAGCATATGCGCATATGCCTGCACGCCGGCCTGCTCCATTCGGCACTCCAACGACCGGAAACAGGGATATCTATGATCTATTTATATCTATCCCAGTATAGCAAATTTGCAACGGCATTAATTCACCGTTCAAACCCATGCGGCTTTTTTTTATTATTAATTTTCAAATTTCATTCTTCCCACCTTTTACACAACACCACACCTGATCTGACCAGCGTTTGTTTAGATGCAGCATTTAATAAAAAAGGAGCCATTACCGCCATCACCACCACCACCACCAAACCGAATCGAACAAGGGTTTTCGCACGCCTCACAAATCTACTCGCTGCTTTCCACAAACAAAACGTCGCTAGATCCCAACACACAGCTTACTCTACAACAACTAGCCGCCGTTAGCAAACTTGCATGTGATCGGGTCGTTGAATTGGCGCTGGAACATGGTCTCATCGACCCGAACAAAACAGACGAGCTATTTGCCGAACTTGCCGACGCGGCGTCATTGGAGTTGAGGATGGAGTTTATGTACAACGAGCCAAAGCCCGACCGTGGCCGCCCATCTATGGCGTTTAAGCGTAACGAGATGATTGTCGATGCATTGGCGGAGACATTTGCAAATGTTTTCAATCAACCACTAGCACCGCGACGACGCCAAGCGGCTCTGTCTCCCTCCTCCTCATCATCATCTTCACACTCGTCAGTATCGCCGCCACCCCTTCAATCATCGTACAATGATCAGGCGACGGGGAAATCAGACGGCGGCTTTTGGAAGGCCATTTCCATTGTACTGTCTATAGTGCTGTGCGGGTTATTGTGTGTCATGTTGTCAATGCGCGCAGCAGGGCTATCAGTACCAAGCGACTCGTTGATTGCAAACTTTACCGGCGTCCAGTTTTTACACAAGTTTATGCTATGAAACGCGCGCGCGCCCTTTTTGTATTCTATTTATTTACGCGTATAAAACTTTTCAAAACTCAGTCAAGGTAGTTGAATTGTACAGCTTTGTATACGTTTCATGCAGAGCAGTCGGGTCGTAAGATAAATCATCACTGCACACCCGACACATGGACTGGTCAGCAACACATGGGAAATGTTTGGCCATAGTCTGACAGAAGCATTTCCCGTCCCAGTGTCTAAACTGGACAGGCGGGTCGAGCCGTTTCAAAGCTGGAAACAAACAATCCATAGCTTGCAACCTCTTGTACCTGTACCCTGCTAATATAACAACAGCTGGGGTTGGCGGCGGCATGGTAGCAGCAGCCGGTGTGGCGAGCTTGACAAACTGCAAAACACAAAGCTGCCGGCAGTTTACGCCAATGTTCTCCAACATGTCAAGCTCTACATCCCCTCTTTGAAATAGCGAATGAACGACAAGCTCTTTCAACTGTGATTGCTGTTCACCAACCAGCTTGAATATCTCTTGTGGGTTCTCTTCCGTTCCTCGAGTCAACGAGAGCTTTTCCAAGACATGTGGACTTATCAGCTTGAACAGCGAACGTAGCTTTGTGAGTGTATAACCTTCTACACTTAGCTCCTGTAGATTTTCAATCGGATTTATATCAGCAGTGTCGGCTGGAGCATCCCACAGTCCAACCACGCACAGCACTTTTAGGTTCTTGAAACAATGCAAGAACCCTGCCGAAATCCATAGAGAGGTGACAGTCAGCCGTTCCAGCGTCGTATTCACACCAACGGGGGGTATACGTTCTCGCATAATAGCATGCGGCAGTGAAAGCGTGCAGCGTTTTATACTCTTGTTTTGGATCAGTAGGTTGAATGCAGAATTCGGCGTGCATTTTTCATCGTTCTTGGTCCAGTCGAAATCAACAATCAACCTGGGGAGTTGTTTGTTTTCTAGGATCCGGTTTAGAAAGTAGATGGGGTGTGTTGGCCGCTGTTGAGCCGTTGTAGATACAAACAGTGCAAACTTGGCCGGCAAACCTAGCCCAATCGCCGCCTCGACCACTTTAATCCCGTACTCTTCCCTCGCGTATAGCTTTTCTAGTGTTGGTGGGAGGCAGTCTTTGAGGAGTTTGGCAATCTTGTAAATGTCTTCAGATGTATCGCAAGGCATGCGTTCTTGGTCTCTGCTGCTGGTCAGGTCCAACCGCTTTAGGCGACAAAACCACCGCAAATGGTCGATACTCGCCAGGTCCTTGGACAGATACATGGCCCGCGATGCCACCGACTCTTTAATCCTCACCTCAATCCCAGAAACACTCCCGGCATAGCTTTTGAACCGGTCGTGGCCGTGGCTTGCTGATAACACCATCTGTTGCAGGCTCGGTACCGCCATCGTCCCCCACAACCTCGGCACGATGAAGTCAAACCACTGGCGGTTTATACATGCTAGGCTGACCAGATCTCTGCGTTCAACATAGTCAACGACTGCGGAGGTTAGCTCTCTGATTGCTAGAACCTTTTCTACCGCCGTTTCGTCGTCGTGGTGATGCATGTTTTGGGAGAAATGGAGATGGCGCACCACCCTTTTTTCTTTTTCTTTTTTTTTGTTGCTCTACTGGCCCTGGTGCGTGAGGACATGTCTATCCATCTTGCAAAATGTCACACCATCCGGGTAGGGATTAATTGCGGCTACTGCGAATAAAAGCCAGCCGTCACCTTAATTATTATAAACAAGCTTACTATAGTGTCGGAAAGCACGGAAAGCACGGAAAGCACGCAAAGCCGCACGTACGCACGCACACCGCCTCAAACGGATACACTAGCTGTAGATATACACACTAGGGGGCAATTTAAAGCAATATTATCCGCCTTGTTATCTATATATGCCTAGGCTCCAATTGAACGGATCAAGATCGGTGTGGTATTAAAGACTGATAAGAGACCCGACAATTTTCCCGCCCGCCCCCCTTGCCGCGGGACTAGGATCAATTTTTTGTGTTCACCGTTTGGAAATCCGGCCCCGGACCAGAAATTACACGCACCGTTTGTAAAAAAATCACCGACGGTCGGTAAAAAGCAAAAACAAACAATTCAATTCAAAAAAACCCTGCTAAAATCTAAATTTCAATCTTAATAGACCCTTCATTCAATGGCACGCCTTGAGGGATTTCACCCTGCTGCGAAGGAGCGCTTTGCTTGACAATTTTACAAATCAAGTCATTGCCATCCACCGAGTCGCCATTCTTAACCAGCAAGCTGCCAACCTTGCCAGAGTTTGGAGCACTAATCACCATTTCCATCTTCATGGCGCTCAGCACCACCAATGGATCGCCCTTCTTGACTTCGGTATCTTCAGAAACTCGCACCTCAATAACCACCCCAGCCATTGGCGCGCCAACCTCGTTGGGGTTGTGGCCATCAGCCTTGATTCTTGACACAGTCTCAACAGCAGCTAGTCGATCTTCAACAGTAACCTTACGCATCTCACCGTTTAGTTCAAAGTAGACTTCCCGTGTACCAGTCTGTTGGCTTAGTTCGCCAACTGCCAAACACTTTAGAACCAAAATCTTGCCCTGAGCAATCTCAACCGAAAACTCTCGGCCAATCTCTGGAGGAGACAAAAAGGCTTGGGTTGGTAGCACGCTCAAGTTGCCAAACTTTTCAATAGTGGTTCGGTACTCTTCAAACACCTTTGGATACATATTGTACGAGGCAACGTCGCACTCGGTAATGTTTCCAAACCGTTTTTCCAAGTCAGCCTTGATGGCTGCCAAGTCCAATGGAGCAATACTCTTGCCTGGCCGCTCATGCAACGGCTCACGCTTGCCCTTCAATACATTGGTTCGCAATGGTTCTGGGAACCCACCATATGGCCGGCCCATCAATCCTTGAAAAAAGTCCAGCACCGAGGCTGGGAAATCCAACGACTCTGCCTTGTCAACCACATCTTGGTAACTTAGCTTGTTGGATACCATAAACTGCGCCAAATCACCAACCACTTTACTGGTTGGGGTCACCTTGACAATATCGCCAAGCAGCTGGTTGCCTTGTTCATACGCCTTTTTGGTCTCGGCCCACTTGGTGCCCAAGCCAACTTGCTGAGCTTGGAAAATCAAGTTGGTCAATTGACCGCCTGGAATCTCATGCTCATACACTTCAGGGTCAGGACCCTTAAGGTCAGCCTCAAAGCAAGAGTATAGCAGCCGCATCTGGGCCCAGTACGAGTCAAGCTTCTTAATCAGGCCCAAATTCAACCCGCCATTGTCGACAGACCCTTCAAACGAGGCTAGCAATGCGCTGACAGATGGTTGGGAAGTCATGCCAGACATGCTGTTGGATGCACAGTCAACCACATCGGCACCGGCCATTGCACATTCAGTCATGCTGGCTACACCAGTACCGGCCGAATCGTGAGTGTGAACGTGGATTGGCAAGTCTGGGTACTTGGCACGAATGGTGCCAATCAAGAGACGAGCAGCAGCTGGCTTCATTGTCCCGGCCATGTCCTTGATACCAAGGATATGAGTGCCCATCTTGACAATGGCGTCAACCATCTCCATATAATAGTCCAGATTGTACTTTTTGAGCGGGTTGAGCATGTCGCCAGAGTAGCACACAGTGGCCTCAACCACACCCCCACCAGTCTTTAGCACGGCATCAACACCAACCTTTAGCTGCTCCAAGTCGTTCAACGCATCAAACACTCGGAAAATATCAACACCATTCTCAAAAGCTTGTTGGCAAAAGTGTTCAATGGCATTGTCTGGGAGGGACGAGTAGGCAACCCCATTCGCGCCTCGCAGCAACATTTGGAATGGAATGTTTGGCACCGCCTTTCGCAGCGTTCGGAGCCGGTCCCACGGGTCTTCATGCAAAAACCGCATGGCCACATCAAACGTGGCACCACCCCAGCATTCCAACGCAAACGCGCCGCTCAACGCGTGGGAAGTGTGCGGTGCAATCTGCAACAAGTCGTGTGTCCGCACACGAGTCGCTAGTAGAGATTGGTGAGCGTCTCGCCAGGTAGTGTCCATAATCAAACACCCATTGTACTCCCGAACTTGACTGGCAAACGCTTGTGGGCCTTTAGCCAACAACACATTTCGCCAGCCAGTGGCACATGGTTGGGTAAGGTCAACCTCTGGCATATCCGGCAACAAAACAGGCGTCTTGAGCTTTGGTAGCCCGACTTGACCCTTAATCTGAGATCCATTCACTGCCAAATCACCCAAGTATGCAATAATCTTTTGGGCACGGTTTTGAGACGTCATGAGTTCAAACAGCTTTGGAGTATCGTCAATAAACGTGGTCCAGCACTTGCCCTTCATAAACGTTTCGTGGGTTAGCAGAGTCAACAAGAAGGGAATGTTGGTCTTGACACCACGGATACGAAACTCAATCAACGACCGCAACATTTTTCTCCGGGCAACTTCATAGTTGGAGCCGAGGCAGGAGCACTTGACCAACATTGAGTCGTAGTGTGGGGAAATGACAGCGCCAGCAAACCCATTACCACCATCTAGTCGGACACCATTCCCGCCAGTGGATCGGTATACTTCAATCTTACCAGTATCTGGCTGGAAACCCTTGGACGGGTCTTCAGTGGTGATTCGGCATTGGATAGCGCAGCCCCGCACCGAGATTCGCTTCTGTTGCAAGCCCAAATCAGCCAAAGTCGCACCAGCAGCAATCTGAATCTGCGCGGCAACAATGTCAATACCAGTGATTTCTTCAGTGATTGTGTGTTCGACTTGGATACGTGGGTTGATTTCAATAAAATAGTGACGGTTTTGGCTGTCAACCAAAAACTCTGCCGTGCCAGCGTTTCGGTAATGAGCAGTTTCGGCCAGCGTCACAGCATCAGCGAGAATGGCATCCCGAACCTCAACCGGCAAGTCAATGGCTGGGGCAATCTCGACAACCTTTTGATGCCGGCGTTGGACCGAACAATCACGTTCAAAAAGGTGAATAACGTTACCTTCACCATCGGCTAGCAGCTGGACTTCAATATGTTTTGGCTTGTCAAGGAATCGTTCCATAAACACAGTACCATTGCCAAATGCAGTGGTGGCTTCAGACACGGCACGGTTAAAGGCGTCGACAATGTCTTCACCCTCTCGTACAACTCGCATACCACGGCCACCACCACCAAACGCAGCTTTGATAATGACAGGGTAGCCATACTTTTGCACAAACTCCGTGGCTTCCTCCACCTTTCCAATCGGGCCAGGAGTACCAGGGACGACTGGCACGTTGCATTTATTGGCCAGCGTCCGCGCCGAGACTTTATCCCCTACCGATTCAATAACATGGTGTGGTGGACCCACCCATGCAATCCCTGCTTCTTCCACCTTTCGAGCAAACTCGCTATTCTCGGACAAAAAGCCATACCCTGGGTGGATCATATTGACACCATGCGTTTTGGCAATCTTGATGATCTCATCGATTTGCAGATAGGCTTGGACCGGTGTGAATTGCCCAGTCTTGCCAATGACGTACGCTTCATCGGCCTCTATTAATGTTTTGTTAGCAAACCTCCTTTTTTTTTTATTTTTTCTGTACTGGTGACTTACTCAGTCGGTGCATGGACAAGATATCTTCATGTGCGTAGATTGCAACAGTCTGCATGGACAGTTCATGTGCGGTTCGGAAAATCTAAATCCGGGTTAGCCAAAAAATTGATCCGTATTTTCCGTTTCACGTACTCTGATTGCTGGGATAAAAAAAAAAAGTTATTGCTTATCATGCGTATAACGCATGACCGTGCATAAATGTGTTAGCCAGCGCCTCGCTATCTCCAGCCCGCGCACCCAATCTTGACTCTGCTCTCGGCCTGATTGGATGCTGGTCATTATAGTAGGGATAAATGTCATACGAATTTCGCCACGATTAGCCACTATAATAAAAAAAAAATTTGTTAGCGCGCGTCTAATTTTATGTCCTCCTCCAACGGAGGACAAAAACATAATGAACGGTACGTACCCAGAATCTTGTTCATTGAGCCAAGAATGGTCGACTGGTCACGAATGCTGTGAACATTCGCTGGTGCAGCAGTATTGACGTTGTTGTCCATTGTTTACAATTGGTTGTGAAGTGATGGAAAAGTGTTGAGAAAGAAAGAAAGAAAGAAAAAAAATTGGGAAAAACGGGGTTGCTTTTATAAGCGCGCTGGTTTTTTTTTTTTTTTTTTCAGTTGGCAATATATATAATAATTGGAAAAAGAGCGCTTGGCTGATGGGGGGGGGTTAATTATAATTAAGAGCGCTCTTTTTTTTTTTTTTTTTTTGGCGGCGCGCGCCCTCCCACCCCCCGCCGTCGCCGCCGCCGCCTCACTAATAAAAGACGGATCGGCGCTTAATGGCTTATAAAACACCGGTACTAAATAAGCTTGAATTTTTATTACCCTAAGCTTATACCCTAGATTCATATTGCACCCGCGATTCAGTCATTTGATTCACATACTGCTCAAAATGCTCCAGGCCTTGCATCTCAATGCCGCTCTGCCGTCCGCTCGTTCGTGTAATATCCTGCCCGAATAGTTCGTTCGTCATCACGGAAATGTTGCCCGACGGCAATTGCGGCAACGTGGCATGATAATTATGCGTCTTGGAGTCACCAATCACATATAGTCCATACCGCGCCTTTGAAATGAAATTGGTCAGCTCTTGCCGAGACAGAATGTGATTGGTTTCAGGGATCGAGCAGATAACGTAGTCATAGTGGTGGTATGCACACTCTTCAACGTCTAGTACTATTGGTGAACCAAAAATGGTGTCATCTTGGCAGGTGGTTAACATCCTCTGGATCAGCGATTTCTGTGCCACGGTGGTGATAATTGCGATTGAAGATAGCGGGTAGTTGAGCAACCGCATGTACTTGAAAATGGCCACCGCGAAATCAGCCTGGTACTGGTTTTGGTATAATCCCGGTTGGACCTCCACTCCATCCTCCTCAGACTCGATTAGCTGGACGTTGAAAGCAAACCCAGCGTTATCTTGATAATTGTCGTCGGCATTTTCGGTAGTAGTAATAATAGTCTCGGTCTTGGTTGTTACCAGCCTTGCAATATCCGAGCGTACGTCGAACTTTTGTCTCAGGGTTGGTTTTTTTTCTCCAATCTGCCATATTTGCCGAACCATCCCACCTTCGTTCCCATCACCAACGATAACCAGGTGGTTTAATTGACTCAGTGCGGCAAGTGCGAAATTGGCCTGGTGGTGGATGATCAGATTGTCATAGTGGTTGAGTGCTGCCGTTTCCGTTTCCGCTACCGGGTAATTCTCCGTCACTACCACTGTTGCCCGTTTGAGTAAATATGCCCGTGCCTCGTGCGGTGGGAGCAATTCGATTGGTCGCAGTTCGGCAAGTCTGGCTTGCAAATTTTCGTCCTTCATGCCCATGCTAGTGAAGAAAATATCTGCAGATTCGCAGGAATCGCCGTACGCCCCACAAATTCCCCTGCTTTTGGCCATCTCATCCACTTTTTGCAGCAATTGTTTGCGGATCTGATGAGCATGGGCCAAGGTTCCGATATTTCCCGAGCCCATCCCGGTGGCCGCGGCGACGGCGCCGCCGCACTGGGCTATATCCAACGGGTTTTCATACAGCCTGGAGAGAACTGTGGAGACGTGAGCTGCCCGCGCAGTCACGATAAGCGTTTTACCCGGGAGTTTGTGCGATATCTTTGCAATGGTGGTGCTTGACCCGGTGAATTGCGGCGCATCGATAATGGAAAGCGGGTTCTTCACGGCTGATTCCACCACATTCTCGTTGCTCATTTGTGGGGTCAATGCAATGCCCAAAATGGCGTCACTGAGCCAGTCTGGAAATGCAGGAGGAGGAGAAGATGATGATGAGAATGTGGCTAGTTTGGCCACCACGCTTTGTAGAGGAGGCTGATCATGCCGCGCCTTAATAAGCAGGTTCATTGACTGCACGACACCCACTTCTGGATTGTTTGGTTCGTGGTGCGCTGGAAAGTTTCTAGAGTCGATTGATACCTTGACGACCTGGTGTTTATACTCCCGAACTGTGCCGGTCCGTAGCTTGGAAACAGTGTCAATGACCTGAACAAGATAGACAGTATCGCCTTTATGCAGACCAAACCCACCGCATGGCTCGAGACTGGCCTCTACAAGAACGGTTGGGTGCAGGGACCCCACCGAGGGATGGATGATCCGTACAATGGCAGGGTCGCCACGGATCTTGGCGCAGTACTTGCTCCCGCTTTTCAACACAATAGTAGTGTCCTTTTGTTCCAGTTTCCGCTTGGCATTCACCGTTGGCTGGACCCGCTGGAGAGTCGTGTTTAAATGTGATTTTGCGTTTATTGTCATTGTCGCCTGCATCTTGTCAAACAGCTTGACGAGCAAATCAACCACCGACAAATGCTGAGGCGCCTGCACCAGCTGCTTGTTGGAACATGTCAGCACGAGCTCGGTAGGGTATTCAATCTCTAGGTCGAATCGAGGCAGGTGGGACAAACCAAACCGGCGGTCAAACGCTTCATGCAAGTCGACAGCAAACGGGTATTCAGTCCGCACGCCCACCAATTTACAAAACCCAACCAGCTCGGCCTCGTCCAGTTTGGTGAGGTACGTCGAGTTGATGCTTGATACGTTTGCCAATGCTAGTAGTTTCAGCTTTGGGTGTTTATACGCGGCAGCCTGCATGTTTTGAACTGATGCGGCGTGGCGACGGTATGCTTCATTATACGACATGGCTTCATCGCCTGTCAGATCGTCTATTGGGAAATTGACGTACATTTCCAGGTTGTTTATGAGTTTGGTATCGGCATTGAACTTGCCGGCGATGCAGAGGTCTTTAATAAGGGTGTTTGTGTAGCGCCTGGTGGGGATTTGGCCTAGCATGACGATCAGAAACTTGACAAACAATTGGTGCATATCTTTTGCCGAACTGCTGACTATTTTGATCAATGCATTATATAGCCAATCCGCCATGTACACCATCTCCTGTTTGTCGCTCTCACTAGCCCTGTCCAGCTTTTTGTGCCAGCCTTTCCATTGCTTCTTTACGCTGTCAATGTGCATGTCTCGGTATTGTTCTGATACCGACCTCCACACTGCTACAGAGACTAGCGGGGCGGCTAGTCTCCGTATCAGCGGGTTGTGAAGGTGCATGAAACAGGCGGTGAGGAATTCAATCGAGGTGGTGTCGGTGAGTTCCAACGCGTGTCTAAATAGTCGTTCTAGTTTCTCGTCTGGAAGAGCAGCAGACCAGTCCATTCCGCGGCGTTCCAACGCAATGACCATTTTCATCACCGAGACGGACTCGTTTGGGACTTCACCGCCACCACACAGCCAGTCAAAATACCCATCTAGAATCAACACTTCAATCTCCTCCCCGTCTATAATCTTGTTCACTTCCGTGACGACTTTTTGACGGTCGGCCACATTCCCCTTCAGCCAGCTGCTCTTGGCAATCTTTCTGGCGGTGGATTTGTCCACGCTCACTGCATCTAACATGTTGATGATGTGCAAAAAAAAAAAAACCTATTGGGAGCGAAACTTTTCTTTCATTTCTCTCTTGTTTTTCCCAATTTTTCGTGAGGCGCGCGGCGGGAACCATTTCGATTTTGTGCCAAATTGTAAAATTTTTCACTTCTTTTATCACACACACACTTTTTTTTCTCCAACACATTTCAAAAAAAATTTACAAATGAGTCGAGGACGAGGCGGATTTTCAAGAGGTGGCGGCGGTTTCCGAGGTGGCCGAGGTGGGTTCAGTGCTCCACAAGGCCCACCAGACACAGTCATTGAGATGGGAGCTTTCATGCACCCGTGCGAAGGTGATATTGTTTGTCGATCCATCAATGTCAAGGTTCCATACTTTAACGCACCAATCTTTCTGGAAAACAAGTCACAGATTGGTAAAGTGGACGAGATTCTAGGCCCAATGAACGAGGTATTTTTCACCATCAAGCCAAGCGAGGGGATCCAAGCCACGTCGTTTAAGGACGGCGACAAGTTTTATATTAGCCCTGATAAGCTACTACCGTTGGAACGGTTCTTGCCTAAACCAAAGACTTCAATCCCACGAGCCAAGAAACCAAGCCGAGGCGGTGCTGGCGCTGGGTTTGGACGAGGTGGATTTGGCGGCGGTGGTCGTGGCCGGGGTGGGCCAATGCGAGGTGGTGGTGGCCCTCCACGAGGTCGGGGTGGATTTGGCGGTGATCGAGGTGGCCGTGGCGGTTTTGGTGGACGAGGAGGTGGCGGATTCAGTCGTGGCGGTTTTGGCGGTCGTGGAGGCGGTGGGCCACCACGAGGTCGTGGTCGGTTCTAGTTTTATTATCAAATGTATTATATTTAAGGTTTACGTAACAATCCACATGCTTGAAAGATTGATGTGCGGAGTGAGGCAATGCCTAGATAGTTGAGCCGCTTGGTAGCCGACGTGCCAATAACCTGCTCAAACACGGACGGGTACTGTTCAACCAATGCCAACCCGCCCTCCACCAACTCATTCATCGACTCTGTATCCTTCAATGAAAGCTGTTCGCTAAACTGTTTCGGCTCGGGTCGTTTCTTCAGCTTGTCCAACAAGCCGCGCGGTTTAGTGGCCACACTCGCATTAGTTATTTTGTCCGGCTTGGTGATCATCTTATCGAGCTTTGTATAAACAAGCTGCCATGGGATCCCCAACTCGGACAAAATATCCAATGCCATGTTGTCCAGGTCTGTAATCCCTTCCTTACAGCTGGCTAATAAATACGCACGTTTAAGCGAGCGTTGGTTGGTAAGGTACGATCTGATCAGATCGCCCTGCTCGTTCTTACTCCCATACCCGTAACCAGGCATGTCGATTATGCGGACCTGCCGCCCACATGTATAAAAGTTGAGGGTTTTGGTGAACCCAGGGTGGTTGGCAACCTTGGCGAAATCGCGGTCCTCGGCGGCGCGTTTATCTTTCCGCTGCGGGTACAGCAAAGCATTCAGCAGCGACGATTTCCCCACGTTGCTTCGTCCCATGAATGCCACCTCCGGCATTGACGATAACCCGTCAATCTTATCAGGCGAGCTGACAATGCGGTTGAGTTTGACCTGGCAGGTATCAAAAAACTTTTGCACCGCTTGATCCTGCCTACTAGACGGCGCAGATATAGCATCCACCTGACTGACAGTCCTCAGTTTATGCCTAATTAGCAACGCGCTTGGTCCTTTAGTAATGCTCTTTAACTCTTTCATTGTGTGTGTGTGAAGAAAAAAAAAATTGTTGGGTGTTTTTTCTTTCTGTTTTCTTAGGACGCCGCACGGTCGATCGAGCCGGCGAATTCGTCAAGGTAGATGACGCAGAATGTCTTTTGGAAACGGTTGCGGAGGGTTAGCCAGTTTGAGCTGAGACTTGACCCAAAGCTGTATAGTTCAACGACCCAGCCACGTTCAAGGGCTCTACCCACGGACTGCAGGAAACCCCAGTTTCGGTCTTCGGCGGGCTGGCCGTCGCCGGTGGCCAGTACGAGCACGCCGGGGTCGTCTTTACGTGCCAGTAGCTTTTCAATATGTTTGCAGATGAGCTCGTCCACGCCGTGTTCTTTCATACGCCGCGTGCCGTCCTCTCCCACCACCGGCCGTCGTTCAAGCATTTCAATGGTGTAGCTCATAACGTTCGCATCGTGCATTAGCTCCCATTCTTTATAATCAAAATCGCTCCCGCATAGTATCTTGGAAACCCAACGCCGGCCACGGGCGAGGATGAGGTCGAAGATGGCCATGTCGAACTGGGGGTTTCGTTCAAAGCCAATATAAATGTTGGACCAGTCGATCAGCACGTAGATGCCTCTTCTTGACGGGGCATTGGGGTATGGCACGAGTAGTGTGCCGCGGTCTTTGGGGAAGAGCTCGAATAGGATGCGCGAAGCTTCTGCGTATTTAGCGAATTGGGGATTGTGCATGTGTGTCTATATTTGTGACTCTTTTTTTTTTCCTTTCCTTCTCGCGATGGTCCCAATTGTGGAGTGGTGGAGTGGAGTGGTGGTGGTGGCGCGCGCGACCGCGGGTAATTGTAATCTTCGAATCACCGTATTGAAACTCAAGGCAATTTAGAATGTAAAAACATTGTACAATTATATAAACGACTTGAAATTAAACTTATGTGTGTGTTCTCAGCTCCCCGGTGTTTATAAACAGATGTACAGGTCAGGAATGGTGGGATTCTAACGCTAACTGCGCGGCCCGGGGATCCGGAGATGGCCCGTCACGAACGCCACCTCCCGATGACTCGCCATCAATGCCATCATCGCCGGCCCAGTGAGATGACCCGCTACCAATGCCCAAGCCAAGGCCTGGGGTGGGTGAAGCAATAACTAGAACTGACAAGACGGAAAATAATGTAGTAATGGAGAATTTCATTGCGTAAGCTTATGTTTGATGACTAGAAATGAAAAAGAAGGATATGGTGCGTACATGAGCCTTTATTTATAGTGGACCCATGGACCCCTACAGCTGATCATCCTTTCGCGATCGCGGGGATCCGGGCCGATCAAGAACTTTGTGATCGATCATTAACCGACGTCCTTGCATCGGATACCACGCGGAGTGTTAAAAGTATTAATCGAATTTTGAAGGGACCCCTGGCTCTGATCATCGATTGGAAGTCATTGCATACGCTTCCAAGTACTTTGGAGAGAGTTCTACCAGCTACGTAGTACTAGTAGAACTGATTGCAATCATGAACAATCCACTTTGCTATATAAATGTTAGCCCGCTTAGTGTTATACAAACACTGCGGACTAGATGCGAACCTACGGATTTCCGAATTCTGCCTCGACCCAGCCGCATCGATCCAGGAATGTGGTATCGCTTAAGACATTTCTGCCCAGGCCTAAGCTGGGCACAATAATTTCTAACATCGCATGCTTGCAAGTTTAAGCATGCATACCTGACTGATCAATCGGAATGCTACGCACGCGTACGATGAGTATCATCTATAGCCAGATACCTAGGTATAGCTAGTGAGACTTGCATACATGTGCTTTCAATGCCAGGTATTTGGAACATCATGTCATTAGCACTAGTATGATGCCTAAGGCATGCGCTAATGCTCATCTTCCATGATATTTATTTACCGGCGCCGGCCATGCATCTATAGTAGATAGTAGGGGAATCACCAGCTCTAATTAATATTGTCGTTTCTTTGAAAAAAATCCTGCTTTCTTCTTTCGAAGTCCTCTCGCTCTACCCCGCCCGTTGCTCGACCCCCTTATAATTAACAAAGGGAAGAAGCAATTTCGCACCCACTTGGTAATACATTAATAAATTCTAGCTAGATCGATCTCAATTGGGCTTGCAAGCTTTTCTAAGGTCTTATCAATTATTATATATAATAATATAATAAGCATGCAGCAGCGCTATAGCTCGAGGATCCGGATGGCCAAAAAAAAAAAAACGTTGCAGCGCTATTATTATTACTATTACTATATATATATTAATTACTATTATATATATATCATATATATGCTAATACCTTATATACTATATATTATAATATATATAGATCTAAGCAAAATGACGAAGGGCATGTGGAGGTGTTGTATCATTCTAATATTATATGGACAGATCGATATATCCTTATAAATTATTGATATACATGTATATAACTTTCTTAATTATAAGGACCAATTGACTTAAGTGCTCCTTCGATGGGTCCTTCCCATGCATTAAAAAGGTGCACATGTTACGGTCTAGAAGCTTACATCCTTAAAATTTGCTGCGCAATTCTAGATTTATAACTAAAGCCTTATGAACGTAACGTATAGTGCTGTTAAATTTATAGAACGTTATACAGTAGTGTGAGCTATAAGGCTACCAGAACGTTGTCATTTGGTGTTTTGCCATCGGACCCTGCTTGGCAACAGTCAAAGCGCTAATACAGCGAGCCGCACTCAAAAATTCATTACACGTTTTGATCGCAAAAACCAGATGCATATGGTATCTATATATCCGGATACGGGTATACGCACACGCTGCAATGTTGATTCTGGGCACTTTTTAGTTGATCATTCGAACCGCGACCGGTGCCCGCGGCCGGGCCTTAGCTATGTAGCGCTATAGTGTACACGTCAGCTATATGCGTTCCAGTATTTGACGCAGGCAAGTTTCAATAATTAACATATGCTCGATTGGTATACCGCGGCCGGTATATATTGCGGGTACGTACGGTACCAGGCCTCGGGTTTTGCTATATATGCATGCATCCAGCTGCGGAGACGGGACGTCGACCTCGAGCGCACGCGTACGCACTTATGATAATCCTGCCTTAATTACTTATAAGCTCAATTGATTAATTGCAACCATGAGCACTATAGTGGTCACTGATCGGCCATACGTAATGGGTATAAGCGCTAGCTAGGGCTTATACCGATTAATTAATAGATCTCGAGTCGGACATGCCCTACGTAGTGCTAGTGCTAGCTATGTAGATTTATCCACATGTCCTCTAGTGCGCGCGGGAATACCGCGGTTGGGAGAAACGGAACTCGGAGCGCGCGATTTGAAGCAGTACTTCCGCGGGCTGTTAAATTTTAAAATTGGTGCCTTATTTTTGCCTAAATCTGCGCTCGCGACTAGCTAGTGGAATATATCCCGTATCAAGATTGCAATATTTAATGTTACTTCACTATATCGATCCAAGCTATGCATTCATGACCAGAGAGCTCGCACCTATAAGCCAAACTATATATATAATCAGTCATTTGCAATCAATTGATTAAGATAGGAGCAGGCTGGCCGCGCGGTTTTTATTTAATTATTTTTTTCTTGGCTAGATCGCCGTACGTACGTATACAGCGATCGCTCGCCCCCAAATAAGGCCTAGGCTTATATTTATATAACCTTAGCTGTACGTATACTATATTATAAGCAGTTGAAATTAAGCCATATATCTATAGCTCATCGCGTTGCCAGCCAATTAAAAAAATGGCCCAGCGATCGATCGAGCCTATGAAATTTATTAATAGGTAATTAAGGCCGGCCTTACATATACGGTATGTTTGATCGACCGTTTTTGTAAAATGTATTAATCTTAAGCTTAGGCAATATAGCGGTCAATTCAGCCGATGAGGTCCGGACGAAAGACCTCTGTGTCAACAATTGGCTTCTTCTTTCTCTCTATAGAAAGCTTTCATAACCAACCTCGACATCTCGGCCGGTTTTCGGCCAAAACAGATGAAGGTTTAAGCTTAGAAGAGAGCGGTGTAATGCCTTCCGTATATAGATTTGATACGGGACATTAATTAGTTATAAGCTTAACCCCCCTCTCCCCAATCGGCATATGAGCATCATGACATAATCCTGATGGTCTTACATATATTACATTCCATGGGATCAATATCAATTGTCAAAATAGCGCCGGCCTATATATATAAGCAATTGTAAGTATATATACCAAACAGCTGGCGCTTTGTATAAATTTTATAATATAAGAATTTGCCGTGCCATGGCAACTCTGATTGCAGATCTCGTCCACCTCGCGAAACACCGTTGCATTGTATACAGTATAAGTATAGCTTATTATAACTTAAGTGCGTAAGGGGCGGTACCATACCCATATGATTAATATGAATTTATCCACCACATCACCCTTTCTCGAATCTCAGACGTCGCGACCTCTGAGGTACCGGCCGGCCGCGGATAAGTCTTATAATATATATATATATATATATATACATATTATGTATCACATCATTGATCGCAATTGAGAAGATTATATGCACAAAAAAAAGAAACATGCGTTTAGTTTGTTTTTATAAGCTTAGGCCTTAGATATATGCACTGTCCGGCTCAGATAATCAGTCAATCAATATTAAATGGCTCCCCCGATGCCGCTCGAGCCGACGTCCTGGGCGCCAGCTAGCGAGCGCTATTAAATCAACCCTTGCCCTGAATATAGTCACGAGCATCTGATCAGGATCGTAGCTTATTTTATTTTACACTAGGAAGTTTAACGACTACTTATAAGGTACAAAAGCCGCAGCGTATTAAGATCCTTGCCAGCGTGCGCGCCCTTCTTTCAATTGGGAGAAAAGTCCCACCGGTCAATTACGCCATGAATGAAATCCTTATTATAGCGAATTTATATCTATAGCCACGGTGCCGATCTTTCAAAAGTATACAGCGCACAATTTGTTAGCATGCAAGTACTCAACATATACCCCTCGTGCTTTTATATCCAATAACAATCAAGAGTCCATCAACTGCAACCTCGAATTAATACAGCGCGAGCTGGATTTGATCGACGCAGAAATATAATTATTTTTTTGACGAAAAAAATTCAAAGCTAGCCCCCCCCCCTCCGCGCAAGTTATATAGAGCACTCTGAAAAGTCGTATATACATTTCCTTTTCCCTTCTCCTGGATTTTTTCTCTTGTCATTCTTCTCTTCATTCACTCCTTTTTTCAATGAATTTCGGACGTATAAAAAGGGAGAAATCGACGTCGTCAAACCGACCCCAGTCTGAAGCAACGTTTTCATCTTTTCTCTCATCATCAGACGGTAGCAGCAGAAGCAGCGGCAGCCAACGGAAACACCTATCCAACGATAATAGTTCGCAAACCACGGCCACAACCACCACCACCACCACTCCGCAAAAAGTCGACCCAATTACTGGCCCAGTCAGCGGACCAATCAACGCGGATTTGATATATCCAAACGTCCAGCCAATCCAAGACCCTCATTTGTTTATGCAAAAGACTATGGACAATCGTCAAAGCATGTCACCTACACATACACCGCCTACACATACACCACCACCTCCACCGCCGCCGAAATCACCACCACCGAAATCGCCACCGCCAGCACAATACTTGCAACATCCATTCGAGATGCGAGATGAGCCAAGTGGGTTGGGGATTAGCGGTGTCGTTGGACAGTATTCTGAGATGCCACTGCCACCGCTCCCACCAGGCCCCCCACCAGACGCACCACCACCACCGCCTCACTACCTAAACGAGCCATTACCACCACCTCCACCATCAGATCAATCATCGCCATCGCCGCGAACAGCGACAACACCAGCAATTGATAACAAACCGGCAGTGAACCGAACCCCACCGTCCATGGCCCCACCGCCAATCCCACCTGATAATAGTAATACCCACCGAGGGCCACAGACCCCGGTGGTGGCGACGACGGCGGCGACAACAACGGCAGGGAATTTCACGCCTCCAACGCCAACTCAGCAAGCCATGACTACGACGATCCCGCCGCAAGTGAAAAGCGAGGACATTTCGATGCTAAGCTACCTCGATCTGAGTTCCAATTCCTCCACCGCGTCGATGATTTCGTCAACTGGCCGGCTACCGCGTTGGCTACATAAAGTCACGGGGCTGAAATACTTGGTGTGCAAGAACCTTGGTCTATCTGTTGTTGATGACTGGGTGTCGACCAAGCTGACTAATCTACGCGTGATTAGGTTCAACGGTAACAAGATTGCAACGTGGCCCGACCACCTTGCCAGATTGGTTCCATACGGCAACATCCAAGTCATTGAGCTGGAAGGGAACCCGTGCCTTGAAAACATGTTCCTCAAGTCGCCCTCGTTCCGAGCATTGTACCATGAAGGCGGGCACCCGGTCGTGTCTGCCGCGTCCATCAAGAAACACAAGAAGATTACGGACGATAAGCTAGCTGCAGCCAGAAAGGGGAGTAGTAGCAGTGGCGGCGGTGGGGGTGGATTGTTCCGTAAGAAAAAGAAGGAGGCTGCTGCGCCAGAAGATTCGTCGGATGATGATATGTTGACTTCGCTCGAGCCTGTCCAGTCCACTCTCAAATCCAAACCCTCCCTGCAGTCGTTCTTGAACCGGGATTCACCAACGCCAAGCGCGCCGGGTACACCCATCCCGTCCACGCAGGACCGTAACAGCATGACGGGCAATCCGGACCGGTGGACACACCAACGCGTCGAGGTTAGCGAGATTAACCGGTCCAAGATTGTGCTGCAGATGCTGATGGACGTTCACGAGCTGACGACTCGAAGCTATATCGAAGCAAAGGAGATTAGCGAGCGGCAGCCAGTCGATCGGGATATCAGTGAACAACAACACGACGGTGAGGGGCATCACCATCCTTACGATATTCAGAAATCGCATTCTTCTGGCGGGCATGAACGGTACAACTCGCTGGACGTGTTGGAACACTACCTTGACCAAGACCCGGAGAGTAGAATGAATAGTCTGAGTTTGGAGGAGCCGTTTAACGTGATGGAGCAGCTCGAGGAGTTTATCCACGACGAGCGGGAGTTTATCAAGAACATGTACGATTTCCAGTCCATCTACTGCGCTGATAACGTGTCGCGGGCTGGTCGGAAAGCGGCGCCGTGTTTCAAGTTTTTGACCGATATCGCGCGGCTCCACGCTGAAACACTGGTGGGGCTATTTGATGCGGCTCACGAGCAGATGCGGCAGTCCAACGGCACGCTCAAAGACCAGGAATATATCATGGAGACGCTGGCGACTCGTGTGTCTGCTGTCAGCGATGAGTTCAACTGGTACCTTGACTATGCGTTGGTATACGAAGAAGCGAAACGGAAAATCCATGCGTGGATCAAGATCCGGAAAGTGGACCAGGCAAACTACAACTACGGGACTGCTCTGCCCGGGTATGCCCCAACCCAGCACCATCCTGATAACGATGTGGCAGAGTGGCTGCGTGGGTGCTTGAAGGACTCCAAACACGAGCTGCCGGGCTGCACGGCGTATATGGACTTGCCGTTCCAGCGTATCGAACATTACCGAGACTTTTTCTCCAAACTCTCGCATACCTCGCCAGCTATGTTGAACGGGTACCACGAGTTTGTCAATCTTCTTGAGGAGATTGCCGACCGGAAACCAATGGCCGAACGGCAGCGGCGGTTGCAGGAGCTGCAAAAGATTTTCAAAATGAAGGACGTGTTTGGCAAGTACGTTTGCGATCTGTCGGTGGTTCTCCAATCGCGGGTTATTATCGAACCTTCCTCGCAGAATAAGAAGGACATGAAGAATACGGATTGTATTGTTCGTGAAAATGGCGAACCACAAGCCAAGTCGGTGACGAGGGTCGTGTATGATATTAACAAGCCGACTAGTGGCACGTTGATGCGCATCGTGGTGTTTGATAATACAGTGGTTATATGTGATGAAGGAAAGCGCTGTGTGATCCGGCAGGTTGACAAGTCTGGCGTGTCTGGGTCAATCCCCGTCCTGCTGCCTAGCGAGGATATAAACATGGGCAGCTCAGCCCGCTCACACAGCTCTAGCAACGACTCGACAGTCACAAAGACCAGCGGGTCTTCTGATGCGTCCCATAGCATTGGGAAGAACCTGATCCGAGTGGGGTTCTGGGACGAGCAGTGTGTTTGGTACGCCGCTGTGCGGGCTAGCAAAGGCGGGAACCGATACACCTTTGTCAAGAGTTTTAGATAGTTTGATTAACGCGTTTAGTTTCTAGCTCTGTGAACCAGAATGTATTAACGTGAACCTCCCAACTGTTTTGTTTATAATGTAAAGCCACGCCCACTACATGTTTCTACACTCCAAACCCTACTACCGCCATTGCTATTGCATGCTATTATGAACATCTCACCGCCACCAACCCCACCAACCCCACCACTATCGCCGCCGCCATCGCCTTAAAAAGAAAAGAATATGAAGATGAAGCGCCGAGAGCTGGGAAAGCGGTGGAAGCACAGCTACATACTGAAACGCTGGAGGAAAATCATTGAAACTGACTGAAGGAAAAGATTGCATATTTAAAGAAGCGTGTAGAAGGATTTCGCATTGAGTGTGGTACAACTAGTTGACAATGAAATAGTTTTAAACTCACGGGGTTCATCCATTTGGCGGACGTAAATCACGTCTTCGTTTCCCGCCAACGTTCCATCTCGAGCTCCTCCTCTATACTAGTTTTTAACGACCAAACCCGCATGTCTCAGATGAAATGTCTCATGAAACGTTTTAAGATTGGTGATGTGATGATGCAATGATTACGTAACCCGAGCGCTTGGGAAAAGGAAAAAAGGGCCACGCGCCCGGCCTCTCCCATTTTTCCCTCTCTTCCCGTTTTCAATTATAACAACACAACAGTTTTTTTCTTCCTTCCCTCTTTCTCTCTTTTGTTCAAACCAACCGTATTCCAATCGACAGTAATGACCAGCAGCAGCAGTAGCCGCGACGATGAAGACGAGCGAAAAGAGGCGAGTAGCCCTCCGCCACAATCACAACCACAATCACAATCACCTCCGTCGAATGGGAATGTACAAGAATTGAGCAGTGACAAGAACGACGACGAAATAATGGAGGAGGTGCCACTCGGCACGACAACACCGACAATAGAAGTCTCCGAGTCACCAACCGAATCTGCTGCGTCGTCCACTGTGAACACAGCCACCACCAGTATGGAAAAGAAGAGCAGCGAACGATCACGGCGGACTCGGAACGGCCGCACCCCGTCAATAGCCCTCTCCACTTCCTCGACCACCTCTGGCCATCAAACCGTATCGTCAATGATCTTTGTAAAGAATGCCCTTGATACGATTGCCAAGAGCAAAGACGCACGCAAAATCACCGCGCTAGATACTGCCGTGAAGAAGGCATTGAGTATGTTAAAAAAAAAAAGAAAGAAGAAATTGACGAGCTAACATGTATAGAACAACTAAACGAATCACCGCAAAACCTGCCACAACCGCTTGCCGTGTTCCAGCCATTGAACATTGTGTGCATGCAGGCCACGGACACACACTTGAAGAGCACAGCATTGGACTGCCTTGCCAAACTGTTCAACTTTTCGTTTCTAGAAGACGGTGAGCCAACGCCAGTGGACCCCGATTCTGGCGTGACCCCACCACCGCAAGTGCCGCTAGTAGACCGAGCGGTGAACACCGTATGCGAATGCCGCAAGACGCTAAAGTCGTCGTCATCTTCTGCAGAGTATGAAGTGGAGATGCAGATTGTCAAGGCGTTGACTGATGCAGTGCTGAACGACGAGCTGGTGATTCACGAACGGACGTTGTTGAAGGCTGTACGCGAAACGTTTGAAATTTTTGTAAAGTCCACGTCGTCTGCGAACCAGTCTCTAGCGCAATCCTCGTTGATTCGTATGGTCAATCGCGTGTTTGAACGCATCAAAAAGACTGTAAAGAGCGGGAATGCTAGCATTGCCGCGGATCTCGACAGTAGCACTCCATCCCCACCTCCTCCTCCGCAACCCACCGAGGAGAAGGAACAAGGCGAAATGACCCTTGAACAGATGGCGAATCGTGGTGAGGAGCGGCATTTGGAGGATGAGAGTAAAAGTGAAGGTGAAATCACCAATGATATTAACGTCCGTGATGCGTTTTTGGTGTTTCGTACGCTGTGTAAGCTATCTGCGCGACCGGGCGAGGAGGTGGACACTAGATCGCACTTTATGCGGGCCAAGCTCATCACTCTCCATCTCATTGATCATATTCTCAAGTCGCACACGTCGGTGTTTTTGTCGAATGACGTTATCCTCAAGTCGAATAGGATGGGTAATGAAACGTTTGTGGACGCGGCGAGAGATTATATCTGTTTTGCGCTTGTTCGGAACATGGTCAGCATCTCCCCGCCAGTATTTGAGACGGCAGCGGAGATTTTCTGGTCCATCCTGTCCAACATGCGGCCGGCGTTCAAGCGGTATCTGGAGCCCATTTTCCAGCAGTATTTTAAGATTATGGAAATGGCCACCACGCCAGTTCATCAAAAGCACATTTTGCTGAGCATCGTTGCAAAACTGTGCTCCGACCCTCGGGCGCTTGTGGAGTTGTTTCTCAACTATGACTGCGATTCAAACTCGACCGTCAACCCGTATGAGCGTATTATTAGCATTCTCGTGAAATTTTGCGGGCAAAAAGTGCCGATATCTCCAATGCAAATGAGCCATTATTATGCTTGGAAGGGGAACCACCCAAACGAGGCTCAGCCAGTCAGGCCTCCGCCGTCCAAGCCGATCATTGCCAAGATGGGAACTACCAGCTCGCATTCTCTTGACCAGGTCTTGTTCCCGGCTCAATACGCATTGAAGATGATTGCGTTAAAGTCGTTGGTGGCTGTTTTGAACTCGTTGTGGACGTGGTCGCAGCGAACCTCGACCGCATTGGCCGCGGCGAACGGGCGTGGTATTGGTAGTGGTAGTGGCAGTGGTAGTGGTAGTGGCATGCCGGCCACCCCGCGACCCGAAGACAGCACTGCCGCGCCTGATAACTCAATGAGCAATAATACTGTTACTGATTATGAAAATGAGAAGAATCCATCTGGCGAGTCCACGCCTGTTTTGAACAATGATTATGACGACCCCAACCAGTTTGCGCGAATGAAACAGCGCAAGGCGGAGTTGAATGATGCTATTGGCGAGTTTAACTACAAGCCCAAACGCGGGCTGGACTTGTTGCTGCGGTCTGGGTTTATTGAAAACCGGGAGCCACAAACGGTGGCAAAGTTTATGGTGCGCAATGATGAGATTAACAAGGCGTCGTTGGGGGAGTTTTTGGGCGATGATAATGAGTTTAACGTGGCGGTTATGCACGAGTTTGTTGATTTGATTGACTTTGCCCAGCTTGATTTTGTAACCGCTATTCGGAAATTCCTCCAGACTTTCCGCCTGCCTGGTGAAGCGCAAAAGATTGATCGGCTCATGCTGAAATTTGCAACTCGGTACTACACGCAAAACCCGGGTAACTTTGAAGACGCAGACTGCGCGTACGTTTTATCCTACTCTGTCATTCTCCTAAACACTGATCTCCACAGCTCCAACATTAAGAGCGTGAACAGAATGACGGTGGAGGATTTCATCAAGAACAATCGTGGGATTAACGACGGGAAGGACTTGCCGCCGGATCAGCTTGTTAAGATTTATGAAACGATTCAGAATGACGAGATTAAACTCAACCAGGAGCATCAAGAGGCGTTGATGAATGGCGTTGACCAGAATGGTAGTGTTTCGCTTGCCAGTCAAGGGTTTGGGTTCTTGAAGCGGGATAACCAACGTGAGGCGTATATCCAAGCGTCTCGGGAAATGTCCAACCAGACGGAGAAGATGTTCCAGCAGCTAATGAAGACGGGAGGGAGCAGTAGCGATCTTGTTCAATCCGCTGCCGGATCTTCGTCAATCTCGTCATCATCCGGTCGGTTCTACATTGCCAGTCACGTTAACCACGTTAAACCAATGTTCCAGATTGCCTGGGGGTCAATCTACGTGGGGTTTTCAAGCGCGTTCCAAGAGACTGATGATGAAGATGTGGTGGAAACGTGCATTCAAGCGTTCAAGTATTCCATCAAACTGGCGTGCTGGTTCCCGGCCGGGCAGCAGATTGACGACACTGCTCGTACCTCATTTGTCAATGCGTTGGAAATGTTTACCAACTTGCAAAAGCCAAGCGAGCTGAAGCGGAAAAACGTGAGGGCTATTCAAGTCATGCTGGACATTGCAAAGACTGAGGGAGATATGCTGCAGGATTCGTGGCGGAATGTTCTTATGGTGATTAGCCAGCTGCAACGTTTGCAACTTATCAACAGTGGGATTGATTCCAGCTCCATCCCAGACGTGTCTAGCGCGCGGATTCGCACGTCCACCGACACGGTAAACCGGCCAAAACTCGCGCCGCAGGCCACCACAATGTACTATTACTCGGACGACGTGCGGCGCGAGCTCAACAGCGAGAAGATGAGCCGCGATATGGAGAATGTATTTGAGCAGACGGCCAAGCTGAATGGTGATGCGGTTGTCCATTTTGTTAAAGCGCTTAGCGACGTGTCGATGGAGGAGATTAAATCATCTGGCAATGCCCAGCAGCCCAGAACTGATGCGTTGTCAAAGATGGTTGACGTTTGCTATTACAATATGAACCGTATCCGAGTGGAGTGGAGCCAAATTTGGAGCACGCTTGGCGAGCAATTCAACAAGGTGTGTACTCTTTCCAACAATCCGTTTGTGGTTCAGTTTGCACTAGACGCGCTCCGCCAGCTCAGTTTGCGGTTTTTGGAGATTGAAGAACTGCCCCATTTCAAGTTTCAAAAGGACTTTTTGCAGCCTTTTGAGTACGTTATGGAGGAGAATACCGACGTGACGGCAAAGGGAATGGTGCTGGACTGCCTAGACCAGATGATTCAAGCCCGGTCGACTAATATCAAGTCGGGGTGGGCGCGAATGTTCCGAGTATTTAGTGCCGCCGCCCGGTGTAAAGTCAAGACTCGATCAATCCTGGCCCATACTTTCCGACTGGTTCGAAATATTTTTGAAAACCATCTGGACCAAGTGCTCGCCCAGGACGCGTTTGGGAATATGGTATCCTGCCTAAGTGATATTGCCAAAAACCCACAAGACCAAAAAGTGGCCTTGCATGCTATTGAGCTGCTCAAGAGCACAATTGGCAAGATTTTGCAAGTTTTGGATAAACCACAACTGAGGGGGAGCATGTGGTATTCAGTGTTGCAGGCTTTGCAGGCAGTAATCATACAGTCACGTGATTTGGAGGTGCGGTCACGTGCCCTCAACTATTTGTTTGATTCACTAACTGAATATGGTGGCACGTTTGATGTTGAAACATGGGACTCAATCTGTCAGAATCTGCTTTTCCCAATCTTTGACACGCTTGGCAAGCAAACTTTGGACGAGGAGACTGTGTGGTTGAACACTACAATGGTGCAGGCTTTGCGGAATATGATTGCGCTGTTGACTCACTACTTTGCCACGTTGGAGTGTAAACTAGAAGGGTTTTTGGACCTTTTGGTGCGGTGTATTAACCAGGATAACGATACAGTGTCCAAGATTGGCAGCTCATGCCTTGCTCAGCTTGTCGTTCAGAATGTGGGTGATTTCAACTCGTCGCATTGGCAACAGATTGTGGATAAGATTGAGTATTTGTTTGAAACCACGACAGCCCGTGAAGTGTTTTTGATTGCCCAGAGTGAAGACGACGCGCCAACTCCACGGCATGAACGTACCGCGTCCATTGCATCTGTTGGGTTGGATTTGAACAATGACGATTCGTTTTATACACAGGCAACGGCGGCGGCGACAACGACAACAGCTACTACTACTACGACAGACGAGGAACGACAAAAGGTGTTTCGACCAACAATCATCAAGTCAATTCTCCAACGACTCATGATTTCAACTGTCAATGATCTCATCTCGACGCAGGCCGTGTTTGATGCCATCCCAACCGACCAGTTGCTGCGAGTTTCTGGTATGCTGAAATCGTCGTACCACTTTTCACGGTCGTTTAATAACGACAGAGAGCTGAGAATGCGGATTTGGAAGCGACGATATATGCACGACATGCCAAACCTGCTCACACAAGAGTCAATCTCGGCACTAACCTACGTTAACCTAATGATGCACTTGTACCGAGACGAGGAAAAATCGTTCCAGGTCAAGCAGCAAGTCGAGGACGAGCTAATGCAGGAATGTGTGCAAATGATTGTGGACTATAATACTGTCGATTCAACACAAAAACGGTACATTTCCACGCTCTGGCCAGTCATTCGAGCCATTCTAAGCGAATATTTGGAGCTCAGCAATGACCAGGTGAAGAAGACACTCCCAACGTTTTATCCTCATGTAGTGGGGCTGCTGAGTAAAGATATGGTCCCAGAGGTGCGCGAAAAGGTCAAGGTTTTGCTCCAACGGGTGGGTGATTTATACGTCTTGTAGAAGAAACTGAAGAAACTGAATAAGATGCATATTTTTTTTTATTATTTTTTTGGTAGTTATTATTATTAAAAAGAAAAGAAAAGAAAAGGAAAGAAAATGGCGCAGGTGTTATTTACAAAATGCCCGAATCACGCAGCGCATTCTGTAGAATGGTCTCCTTGACGGCTGCAAACACGAGCCGGATATTTGACGTGTCGGTGGCTTGAGTCAAATGTGGGTAAATGTTGAGCCCTGCTCGATTGAGCTGGGTGAACCGCCACAATATATACTTTGCTGCCTTGTTAATGTCATTTCCGCCTGTATAATCCGGAAAGTAATGCTCTAGAGGCGAGTGCGGCAGCTTTTCCGTAAACACATCAATCTTATTCAAAAACAGCACAACCGACGTGCGCATAAACCACCGTGAATTGATGACCGAGTCAAACAAGACTAGTGACTCGGCCATTCTATTCTGATTGGTTTCTTCCAGCAATACCTGGTCGTATTCAGACAATGCCACGCAAAAGATGATCAGCGTGACATTTTCAAAACAATGAATCCATTTTTTGCGCTCAGACCGCTGCCCGCCCACGTCATACATGTGAATGTTCATCCCTCCCATGTCAAACTTTGTTTCGTATATACCCGTCGTTTTGATACGTGCTCGGAGAATATCAGCCACCGTTGGAATGTAGTCTGGGTGTCCGATTCGTTTCACGCTGTTGAAAAAGTATGGCGCACTGTCCATAATGTAAAACTCTGACCGCCGCTCAGAAAACATTTTTTGCACAACGGGGTGGTTCCACAGTTTGGCTGCCACCAAGGCTACTTCAGGCGGGAGAACAAAGTCTGGGTCTGGGGGGATATAACAGTTTGTAATCAGCTCCAGTTCGTCTTTTGTCAACGAATCGTCGTCGTCACCACCACCATGCGGGCTGTTTAGATTTGCATTGTGATCGACAGAGCTTTTTGGCGTGATTGTTTTTGTTGTCTGTGGGTTTGGACTAGAGTTTGGGTTTGGGTTTGGGTTTGGAGGCACTGGCCCAGCGGGGAGAAGAGTTGGTGATGATGGGGCAGTCAGGGTGCCATTATCATTGCTATTTTGCGGCACCTCGCTGAGTGACGTTGCCAAGTCCTGGTTGAGGACAGTCAGTCCAAACGAGTCCAATGCCTGGACGATTGCCTTGGCACAATCGAGCAAGTTTTTATAAACCGTCGTCTTGTACATGAGCAGCTCCTCCTGTGAGTATCCGTTTTGATGGATAATCTTCATTTGTTTGAGGATGGTCGACTTGCCAGACTCGCCAGACCCCAGCAATAAGATCTTAATGTCCTGTTTATTGCTGCTGCTCTCCTTGCCCGTCGAGTTTGAGCTTGCAGAGACCTGTCTAGCGTTCTCATTCGGTATGCGGTCATTGTTGTTATTGTAGCGTTGTGTTAGTGCGCTCATCTCGTCGTCGTTTCTATTCTGCTGGGCGCTATTGTTCCTTGACCGGGCTGAGGCCTTGTCGGTTTGGTACTGCAGCTCCACATTGTTTGGAGCATTGTTGTTTTCTGGTGCTCGTTGGTGGCGGTGGTTTGTATCATGCTGTCGACCGGCCCCGTCCTGCTGCTCCTTCTTCTTGCTGGACGAGAAACACGATCCCATTGTTGTTTGTCTGTTGGAGGGGGGGCTTTGTTGGAATAAGTATGAGGGAAGAGATTATATTTGGGAAGTTTTTTTTTTTTTGTAAGCAGCGTTTGACCGTTCCGTTAATTTTTTTCTTCTTCTTCTATCCCACCCCAGGCTAAATAGTAATATCTTACGTATTACGTTATTGATTGGTGTATATATATATGGGAAAGAAAAATGCTGGCAACTCAATTTTAATATTAAAGATTTGGTGTGAGACAAGCTAGGTTGTTTAACTGGACAAAGGAGAGACGAGTCGAAGGCTGACTTTATTCCAATTCCTCTTGTCTGCGTGTTTGCGTGTTTGCTGTAGAGCTTGAACTGACAAGCTTGGGGATATTGGCTTATATATTGTCCATGTCAAGTCGACTCGTATTATCTTTTTGACAGGTCTCAGTCACTCCCCACCCTGCCTTGATTTTTGTCTAATCTCCACTCGGCTCTATTTTTGTTGTTGTTGTTGTTGCGCGATCGGAACCCACGGGAGTTTGTCGGTTCCGGGGCTGGCTGCACCGGCGGATGATGCGCAGCCTTTCCAAATGCGGATGGCTGTTTTGTTGTACGTACGTAAAATTGGCCCTGCCAAGATGAAAAACTTTATCCCTGAGAATGTATCGTGTCCCAAGCCTTATAATGTTCAGCTGCAGAACAAGATTTGTTTCAGGACGTCGTATTCGGTCCTGAGCTGAGACATGCATGTGTATGGCTGTATATACACGTAGGGGTATAGCGCTATAGGTGTGATCGATCGATCGCAATATATTGAGTGGAGTGTGGCGGGCGCCCCTCTGCGTGCGGCGTCGGCATATCCGTACGGACCCACCCCCTCCAGTAGGTCAGACATGAGTATACTAATGTTTAGAAGCACATTCAAGATGAAGAAAATGATTATCGGTCGTTGTAGCCACCACCATCTCCACCGCGGTCATCGCCACGATTATCTATCCGAGTGCCGCTACTTTATTTCGTCTTTAAGGTTCAAATTCTTCATTGAGACAGTTCCTGTATATAGCAGCTAGCTACTTTGCCGCATTTGTGTCATATATTACGGGTCGAGTATGCATATACCGGAAAATGGCCTGCCCGCGCAGCCGTGCGCAATGGGAGGAAAATAACGGAAACGGAAGCGAGCTTTTTTTCTTTCTTTTTGAAACTGGCCACGTCAAAAAAAACCCTCCCTCACTCACCACATTCAAAAAAAAAATGATCCAGCGAATGGTTGTGTCCGCCATCCTCCTAATCCTCATCGCCACAACCGTCACCGCGGACGGTTTCTATTCTGGCGATAAAAACGTGATTGAGATCAGCTCACCCAAACAGTTTAAGCAAAAAGTCATCAATGGGAACCAAGCCAGCGTGGTAGAGTTTTATGCACCATGGTGCGGCCACTGTTCCAACCTCAAGCCAGAATACATTAAAGCCGCCAAAAAATCAAACCTTGTTCCATTCTACGCTGTAAACTGCGACGAAGAACAAAACAAGCAGATATGCGCTCAATACCAAGTCCAAGGCTTCCCAACCATCAAAAGCTTTCGACCTAGCAAATCCAACGCCAAAAAACCCGAAATTGACGATTATCGTGGTGAGCGAAACGCACGGGGACTGGCAGACTACGCTTTAAGCCGGATCCCAAACGCTGCTTCCATCGTCACCGCCAAGAACGTGGACAAGTTTTTATCAACCACCGAAAAGGTCAAGGTTGTGCTCATTGCCAAAAAGGGCCAGAGCGGAGTCCCAGCTCTGTTTAAACTCTTGTCCACAAAATACCAAGCCCGCGCAAAGTTTGGCTTCGTCCCAGTCGGACAAGGTATTGCAGACCGGTTCGCAAACGGGCTAGACAATACTGACAAATCTCACCTGGTCGTGCTCAGGGGGAGCCAAGTGGAAGTATACGACGGAGAGATGAAGAAGGACGCCATTGCCACGTTCTTACAGTCACAGTTTGATGTGAACACGACCAGTACGGCTACTACCACAGAAGCGTCTACCAGCACCACCGCATCATCAACTACAACCACAACCAAACCGAAACCAAAACGCCGGCTGGTGGAAGAAAAGTTTCGAGACCCCAAAAAAGTCAAGCCGCACACCTCCCAAGAGTACAATGACGACGAAAAAATCGCGAGCAAAAAGGCGCTTACTCAACGCTGCAAAAAGACAACCTGCGTGTTGCTAGTCACCGACTCAACCCACGAGGATGAGGATGTGGCGGATGTCAAGGGGGCGTGTCCTTCCACTGCCAAATTCTTTTACACCACAAACTCGCTATTCGACAATATTGACCGCGGAATTGTTGTGCTAAAGAATAACGAAATCACCTCCCAGTCCACAAAGATTGACCTCGACGCGCTGAGCCGAGCTTTGAAGGAGGGAGAAGAGGAGAAGGATGAATTGTAGCTAGCCAAACGCCACTGTAGTACAATACGAAACCATTAGGTGGTTCTCCACCGCAAAGCTTTGAAACAAGTTTGATATAATCTCGTCTGGAGCCGGTGAGAAGGACTGGTTAATGTAACAAAACAGAGACTCGTTTGCTTTGTATCGTAGCTGACGCCGGAGGAATTTGATGAGGACGGAAAACTTTTGGTCTCCGCTAATCTTGTACACTTGGGTTTTGAGAATAGGCGCTGAGCCAACCGCCTTGAACCGCACCTGGATTTTATCGTTTGGCAGCTTTGCGTACTGTTCTAATACCGACGTGGTGTCTTTGGGGAGCTGGGTCAGAACTACAGACGCGCTCATCGTCACCGGTTGCTCGGGCGCCTCTTCATCAGGCACGTTTGTCTCGCTCATTGGTTTGGATGTGTGGTGTCTAAATTGGAAGTCCCAACAAAACTTTTTTTTTTTTCCTTTTCCCTCCCTCCAACCACTCGCACTAATGATCACAAAGTACTTTAATAAGGTGCTTGTCACGTTCAAGCCAACATCGAAAGGAGGTATGTTGATACCCATTGTTTAGACTGAGCTAACCAGCCAATCCCCTCCCACAGCCCAAACCGCCCGGATGTTTCTAGCTTCCCTGCCGCCAAAAAGCCGAGGCATGATCATTGTCAAGCAGAAAGTGCTCGAACCAAACTCAACAGACACGGAAGAGGTCAAGGTGACGTACAGTACGTGATTCTAATTAACGAGCATTGCTAACGTGAGAAAACAGAGGATGGAAAGGTAATCACCGTCAACCCAGCCACCATTGGCAACTCATACGACATGCAGATGGCATTCGACCAGTATTCCCGGTCGCTGAAGATTAAGGAAGACATTTCAGACAGCTAGTGGTTTCTGTACTTGTAAATAGATTAACGACATGGATATGAAATATTTTTCCCACCACGTATTAAGAATTTAAGCCGCGCATGCATGATCATAAAATTAAGGAAAGAAAAAAATTTTTGGGAGCAATTTTTTTCTTTCGCCGCACGACATGATGAAACGGCCACACTACCCAGCCGACGAAAGCGAAGAGGAACCGGACTACAGCTCAGGTAGCGACGACGCTCCGGATGAAGAGCCAGCATTCGGCCAGCTAGCAGACCAAGTCAGTGATAGCGACAGTGCACCAGAAGAGGCCAGCTCTTCCACCACCACTAATAATAAGCGGAAAGCAAAAGGGTCGAAACAGCAAATCAAGAAACGGACCAAACATGCCCCAGCCGAGGCGTCCAGCAAACGGCCTGTATCAATCATTCGTGAAATCCCTGGGCTACAGACCAAAACCACCAGCATGTACAGAGACGTCCGATTCGATCCAATCTACGGCAAGGCTGATATCAACAAGACACGCAAAAACTACGCCTTTCTCGACGAGTATAGACAAAAGGAGCTGTCCGATATGCGAGTCCAGCTCAAAAAGACCAAAAGTTTAGAAGAAAAGGACGTGATCCAGAAGGACATTAAAAGCATGCAGTCTCGGCTAGACACGATGAAAAACCGCGACTTTGAGCACCAAGTCATTTCCGACAAGAAGCGCGAAATGAAGCAAAACAACCAAAATCCATACTACCTCAAGGAATCCGAAAAGAAGAAACTCGTGTTGGAAGCCAAGTACAAGCAAATGAAGCGAAAAGATATGGAAAAGGCGCTGTCAAAGAAACGAAAGAAGAACGCCTCAAAGGAGCGGAAAACAATGCCAGAAGTGCGGAGAGGAGGATAATAATAATAAAGATCTATTTATTTCGTATTACGTATTCATTTACCATGATCAACCCAATCTTGATACGAGCCCTTGTAATTGCCCCGGTTTTGATACCCGTAGGTGGCAGCCAGCACCTCAGCGTTGGTTGACCGCACGCCAGCCAGGCAGTAAAACACTAGATTCTTATCAGTGGCCGGCTTTTCAAACCCAAATGCGTCCACAAAATCTTCAGGATCCAACCCCAGTGCGCCAGGAGACGAGTTGATTGGAATGTTAACGGCGGTGGGGATATGCCCTTCCCTATACTCTTGAGGCTCACGCACATCAACTAGCAAAGTTCCTGGCTCACCGCCTTCAGCAACCTTCTTGACCTGTTCATAGTTGTAATCCTTTGCTGGAAGGTCGGTAGTCAGCGGAGTATAAAACCGTTTCGCCACTCGATTTGGAGTGGCCATATAAGGAAATGGGGACGCATTCCGGATGAATGCTGGCCTCAGACCAATGTGGGTGGCGTTTCCCGCCACGACTCGGCCTATTGTAGAGAATGCTCGCAATGCTGGTCGTCGAATCATATTTGTTTGAATGTGAGTGTTGAGTGTGTGTAGTAAGTGGGCCAATGACGAAAAGAAAAAACATTTGGGAGCAAACTTTCTTTGCAACACAACAACAACAATAACACAAGCAATGAGCGAATACTCCAGCGATACTGAACCCGCCGAACTGACCGTGGACATGATCAGTGAGGCGATCCGCGACGCCGCTGACGAGGCAATTGTATGTTGCTAACAATACAAAAGTGCTTGCTAACATAACATTACACAGATCTCGAAAGATTTCCTCTCGTACGCGACAGTTTTGGACGTGAATCTGTCCAACCCAGCGCGATTCACAAGCGAGGAGCGGATCAAGCTGCTCCGAGAGCTCTACGCTGTACTTTTAGAACATGACGTTCTGGTCCAAGAGATTGGCTGGGACTTGCCGGCTCTGCTGCTGGAATTTATAATGTGCGATCACCCGGCGGCTTTGCGGGACAACCCAGGCGTCCCGCAAGTAATGGACATTTTCGCACTAATCAGCACCAAGGGTAACCCAAAGGAGGTGTTTTTGAAGAGCGTGGAGGCGTTGACAAGTCTGCGGCTTGATGCAGAGTCGGAGGAGGCGGTGTACAAGGAGCGAAATTTTGACGTCAAGTTTTATGCCATCTACCAGCTCATGCAGTTTTCTCTACAGCGGATCGCGACTCAATTCCCTTCTCGGTTCCTGGCTACTAGCACAAGCGCGTTGCTGTCATTCCTGGCCGTGAATATGGAGGACATGTCGCCAATGTCGCTGTCGGTAGTTTTGCGCCGCATGTTCCTGTTTGCCCGGGATTTTGAAATGCCAGAGCCAACCGACACCAAAGTTACTGACCGGGAATGCGAGCTGGAACGAAGCTACCTCCAAAGCTACGTGTCCTGGATCGCCGAGCTCACCTTCCAACGGTTCTCCATCCGGTGGAGCAACCGGCTGTTTATTGAGATGAAAAACAAGTGTGAAATGTCAAGCCAGCAAGTACGCAAAGAACTGTACCATGAATGGGTTGAGGTTGCCAACCTTACAGAATGTGTAGAGCGGATAGCCCAGTTGCTTCTCTCATTCGACGTTGATGTTGAAGAGGAAATGAAACGGCTGCTGCTGCTGGAGAGTGAGAAGGAGGAGGATGAGAATGATGAACTGTTTAAAGGCATTTCCAATGACGGGGTGCTGCTTTTATTCACCCAGCTAAAGTTTGACGATCGAAACTGCTCCCAGTTTGAATTCAGCTTTGCCCAGCTAGTCAAAGTCGCCACGCGGTTCCTGATCCGAGACGGCGGAATGGCCCCATACGGGGTTATCGACGCTATTGTGTTTTGGAGTCTGTGGACAAGTCGTTCCGTGACCAAGGAGCAGGTCCAGGCGGTGGAGAAGGAGGAATTCTACCACTATTTGCAGCAAATGTGCGCAATCACGGCAATGTCCACCGACCGTGAACTAGTCAGCATTGTCAACACCCTAATTACCAAATTCTTGTCACTATGTGAGGAACAAGTCGCCATGGAGTTTATCCTAGACACTTTCAAACACTGTCCTTATGAACGGGTTCGGGAGTCTGTCATTCACATGCTCAAGAGCTTGATTATTTATAGACGGCCAGCAGTAGCATCCTCCGCCACTGAGGATTTGGCAGACAAGTTATCCAAGGTGAATATTGATGCTACTGCTCGGCAAAAGCAGCCACAACACAACTGCCCAATCTTGCATATCGGTACAGAACGGCTAAAGTCGATTAAAGACGTGGCCAAGATGGATATTAACCATGCCGCGAAGGAAGGGCTGTATGGAAGCAAATTTGGCACTTTATTGTCATGGATCAACTTTTTCACCGTCATTGAAACCGACAAGGCGTTTGTTACCAGTGTGAAAGATACGTGCCAGGGGTTGGTGGATGAAAAGGATGAGGAAGGTGGCGAGGACGGTTTGCGGCGCCAGGAAATTTTGAGTTTGGGGTTGGGCCGGCTTGAAGGTCAATGGCTGACGTCGGTACCCAAGTAGATTCAGCATGTTTCGTTTGCTGGACGTTTGTATAAATTACATTTCTTTTGAGCAGGTCTCCAACTATTAGGTTTTTTTGACTGCAACAAATTTGAATAAAAGTACTATAATCTCTATTGCCCTAACAGCAGCACGTACCGGTCGAGTTTGTCATTTCCTGGCCCAACCCATCCGTCATACAATCCGTAGCGAAAATGAAATGGCCTAGCAAAGCCCCAATTAAGATGCAAAAGAAGATGTAACCGTTGTAGTACATGACAAGAAGCATGATGATATAGGAGCACCCAAACTGGACCACATAGAACAAACTCCGCACCAATTGCTGCAAAAAGCTCGGTCGGAACACATCACTTCCTCCACCTCCTGAAAGAAGATTCACTGTCGTTGCCACAAGCTTGTTGCCATGCCCATCACTAGCAATGCTTGGACTACCGCCTTGCTGCGCGTTGGCAGCTGCCACCTTCCACTGCCGCACAATCAGCCGGTCGTACTCCCGCTGGGCCCGCCGCACAAACTCCACCGTCATAACAAGCAGCACAATCCCAATGCACGACCCGGCAAACATCCCCCTTGACGTGATATGCCAT
The DNA here is from genome assembly GCA_030564235.1 of Blastobotrys elegans. NCBI lineage: Eukaryota > Fungi > Ascomycota > Dipodascomycetes > Dipodascales > Trichomonascaceae > Blastobotrys > Blastobotrys elegans. Next base: position 105,855 of record JAJLUJ010000006.1, read on the forward strand.
TGCTCGGACAAGAAACACGCATCAATAGTGTACCAATTCCAGTACATTTTCATCTTGCATGCCGGCATCTCGCCCATGTCCATATCACCCATATCATGCCGTGCTAACAAATCCATCGTCTCTTTTTTTTTTTTTTTCTTCTTTGTATCAATGATAAAAGTATAAGAAAAGTATATGAGCCCATGTTGAGTGTCTTTTTATACAAACGCGAAAATCTGCTCACGTTTTTGAAAAGTAGCTCATGAGAAGGTTTTTTGCCTGTCAACTCTCTCGCGGCACGGCTGAACAAGAACATGAACAAGAACAAGTAATTTTTTTTATTTATTTGATTACATAACTTCCCGGAACAAAACGGGAGAAAAAAAAAGGTGTATCACGTGATATGATAGTGATAAAGAGAAACAAGGCGTGTGTGTGTGTGTTGTTTTTGTTTTTCTTTCACTTATCACTTATCAGGCAGAACAAGCTGATAAGCCGCGACAACGAAATAAATAAATATAAATATATTAAAAGCAGGCACTTTTTTTTTCCTTTCCCTTTCCTTCTTAATTACATGTTCAACCAGTCCCACTCCTTCATATCCATACTCTGCATGTTGAACCCGTGATTAACAGCCGGCGCAGAGTTGGCCATAATGGGCATTGTTGCTGTTGTTGTTGACGTCGCTATTGTCGCCGGCTTTACAGCTGGTGGTGGAGGCGCTGCTGCTGGTGCTGGCGACTGAGTCTTGCCAGCAGGCCTTACCGGTTTCTGTTTCTGCTGCTGCTGCATCCGGCTCTGCTCCAACTGCATCTGCAGCTGCCGTTTCGCGTTACTGGCAATCTGCGCCGGACTAGGCTGAACAAACTTTTTGGGCTGTTGTTGTTGTTGTTGTTGTTGTTGTTGTTGTTGTTGTTGCTGCAGTTGAGACGGCGATGCAGGAGTCAATGGCTGCAGGTTACCAAACGACATTGACGGAGAATGCGGCACCGACGACCCAGCCAAGTTGGTTGAGCTTCCACGCCGGCTGTTATTCCCGCTCAACGAGCCATTGTTATTGTTAGTAGTAGTATTGGCCGAGCTTGACATGCTCGACTTGCGCTTAATTCTCTGCCCATTAACCGGCACGCTAGCCTGTTTAGGAGCCAACGCGATATGCCGACGACCAGCCGGGGCAATGGCGATTTTGGGCGCAGACGTACCAGCAGTTGTATTCGTGGTTGATGAAGACAACGATAATGACAACCCGCCAAACGACCCATCACTCCCCATCGACGTGGACATTTTGCTCAGACTAGTGCTGCTCCCACTCCGCTTCTTGGTGATGGGGATGGCTGGTGTCGTTGTACCACCATTCACTGGCGTTAGTGGCGCCAACCCACTACCACCAAGAACAGAATTATCGCGCGAATGTGAACGCGACGTGGTGGACGGCAACCCGTTACTACCGCTACTAGAAAGGGCCGCCGCATTACTATTACCACCACCACCGCTACCGCTACTCGGCCCGCGGTTCCGCTTCTTGATCACATCTGTTTTGAGCGATAAAGGCCGAACCTCGCCATGAAGTTTTAAAAACAGCCCACACGCGTTACACAACGGCTGGCCCTGTGGGTTTCGCCGCCATAACGGCGTGGTACGGGTTTTACAATTGGTACATTCCGGCGACTCTTCCTTCTTTTTCGTGGCCAATGAATCCTCCTCCTTAATCTTGAGCTTTTGTTGCAGTAGAGACCCAGAGGTTTGCGACTTGCTGTGCTCAATCTTTTGCTTTGGGGCATGGAATTCGGGCGGGCTGCTCATTGTCGTCATGGCAGGAGATGAGGCAGCAGACATTGATGGCGTGACCAGCGTGTCTTCTTCATCAAACAGCTCAAACCTCGCATACCCATTGTTCCGTCTATAAGAGTTTTGATACTCGGCCTGTCTCGGGCCTGCCACCCCGCTATTATTAACATGCGAGGAAACCGAAACGGAGGAAAAGTTGTTATTGTTAGTAGTAGTAGTAGTAGTGGCAGCAGAAGTAGATGTCGAGCTACTGTTATCGCTGCTGCTCATCCAGTTGTTTGCATTGTGGTTTAGAGTGTGGAAACCCTCGTCGCTAGGCATGATCATCATGTCTGAAGTGGGCAGGATCTCTGCAAACCCACCGTCAGTATGATGGAAAAACTCGTCTTCTTGCCGTGACGCCGAAAAGCTGGAGCTGAGAGGCGATGTTAGCCCTTCCACTGCCAACGGGTCAAGCTCAAATTGGAACCCAGTGTTGTTGTGGCCGTCGTAGTTCATCTGCGGCGGTGCTGGCGGGGGGTGGAAACTGCCATTATAATCCATCATCACAATATCACCGCCGTCCAACTCACTAGTCGCTAGCTGCGGCGTGAAGGTCGATGCAGGAGCCGGTCTATCGTTCGGCGCCTGTGACGGTGGCGCCGCCGGCGGTGGTGGCTGGAAAAACCGTTGGTTATATGTTGGCTTGTACATCATAGAGGTGATGGTCGACGAACTATCGGACGGTGTCGCCTCCAGACTCTCGGGACTGGTCTCTGAAGGTGTGATCGTCTGCTGTTGCTGGGACGTAAACATTTGACTGTGGTAGTTGTGGTGGCTAAAAAAAAAAAAAAATTATTCGTGGGTTAGCTAAAGTTTCACTTGAAACGCGGAGACACTTACAAAATTGCCGGGACTTGTTTGCGCAGACTGTCAGAGTCAATGTGCTCCGTCAGGTAGTCGTTGTTGTTGTCGTTGTTGTCGTTGTTGCTGCTGCTGCTATGAGTGTTCATCTGCGCTTCCGCCAAAAGCGACGACAAATGGGACGAAAACAACGGCGAATCTTCCATATCTCTCTTTCTCGCGTACTGGGTGTTGTGCTGTAAATAATAAGACGAGGATGTAAACACGAGAGGTGGGTTGTTACGTATGCTAGCCACTTGTTGGTCGTGGTATTATATATAAACGCCGTAATGTGAAGAAGGAAAAAAAAAAAAAAAAAAAGTCCCAAAAGGAAGAAAAAACGGACAAAAAAAAAAAACCCGCCCAAGCGCTTGACGCCGGGCTTTCGAATTTGGCGCTAGACAAGTTAAATGAATAATCGATTGATTGATTGATTGATTGCCAACAGCTGCAGTAGCGCTATATAGCTGGCTGGTGGGGCCGCGCGCGCGCAGAGTGGCCATATCCGGCCGGCCGAGAGAGCGCCGCTCTGCCCCCACTCTTTTTGCCCGCCCAGCTCTAATAAACAAACAATTTAAATATATTGGAAGCTTAAAAACTTAAAAAACACGACGATGACGCAAGCATTTTTTTTGTTTAAGAAAAAAGCCAGGGTCGCGTTCGATCGATGATGCGGTGCGCTTAATATGGCGGCCGAATGAACGAACGTTCCAAATTTTAAATAGAACAGGAACGTACGGCACTGAAAATCGAATCTTAAGCGCTAGCTCGAGATGATCAGTTCTGTGGGCGGCGCTGGCGACGTTCGCGGGCAAAGTAAAGCCGCCTTTTTTTTTAAATTTATATTGTGTCTGCGGCACTGCTTATGTAAACTAGATATATATATGCGCAGTCGACCTAAAAACCGTTATTGAACTAATTTAGGTAGGCCACCTTAATTACTTAAGGGGCATACGATAGCCGTATAAACTTCCAGGGTGTACTATAAGTTCTTAATGTGCTGATCATGATCATTAGAAAGCGGAAAAATAACCTATAAGCTTTCCGAACGATAGTGTGGGGCATCTTAATATTGTTAGCATACACGCCACTGGTCTTATGGTGTATATGGGGAGGAGATATATACTATACGTAATGGACAAGGCCACTTTCGGAGTATCCGATATGATGTATAATGCACCTAGAGCTTATAAGGCTTATAAGGCTTATAAGCCAATTGGGAGAAAGGCACAATCATTCAGCCGTATATATATATATACGTATTCAACAGCACGCGGTACTGGGGTTTTGATCAACGCTGTTCGACATATGGTGATGATGGGGCTATACAGGTTATATGCCTTGGTCGATCTATCAATCAACTGTTCTCTTCTCAAGGGGGTGGGTTTTTTTGAGTGATTGTTAATTACTAAAAGTGGCGCTATATATAGGCTGCCGCCCATGGCGCGCCAACCGCCGCAAAGCAATAACTGGCGTAAACCCGATCGATACGCCTAACCTTACCTTCAGAAGAAGGAGTCGTTGTAGGGTCGTGGTCAATTCAAAATCGTATACGACCTCGAGTATGGTGGTACTTCTCTGTTATAAGAACACCGCGCGCGCTCGCGCGACATATGTCGCGTGAGGCGAGTTAAACATCGTACAAATATCTGGCGTTTTTTTAAAAATTTTTTTTTTTATATAAATATACAAACTTTTTCCACAAATTTCAAATTTACCACTTTGATTGAGCGTCGCTAGAAATCTCTTGCTGCTGTTGCTCTTGTTGCTCTTGTCGAGGTGGTGGCTTGTTCTCGTTATTCGCAGCTGGGGCTGGGTGAGCCTGTTCATACAATGCCTGTTTTTCTGCACCTTCTTTAATTGATTCTTGGTGCACTTTATATTCAAAGACAAAGTCGGATGGGAGTTTTAGCACTTCTTGGATAGCGTTCCGAATCTTTTCATTGCCTTCCACGTCGCTACCTTGTCGAGTCCACACACTGAGAATGTCTTCGTCCCGACGGGCGCTAATCACAATCCCCATAATCTCATTGACGAGCGACTCATCACCTTCCTTGACCAGTTTGCCGCCAATAATGTTCAGAAGCAGCTTTTCCCAGTACAACGAGGCTTGCTGGCGGCACTTGATGTGCTGAGCATTCTTTTCTGCCGCGATACGAGCCGCTTCTTCTTGGTCGAGCTTTTCCTCCTCCTCAGTCTTTTTACCTTTGGACGGCCGCTTCAACCGCACCACCCACTTGCCACCCTGCAAATTTGCCGGGTCTTCCCACATTGGCTTGACGTTTTTCTTAAAGATCTGAAACTCGCTTGTGAATGGCAGCTTATCAATCCGTCGTAAATGTGTGTACACCTCCCAAAACTCCTCAATCGTGGAAAATGTGCCGACTTGTTTAGTCGCTAGAAGGTAGTTTGAGATCTTGAACCCTGGTCCTCGATGCAAAAACCACACCGTCCAGCTATTGTCCAGAATGTTGGAGCCTACACGGGGCTTGACGATCCGTAACCCATCCTCGTTAACCTGATCACGTTGGTTGAAGTGGGTCTGGTTATTGTAGTTGTTGTTGTGTTGATGGTTGTGGTGGTGGCGGTCGTGACCATGGCTGTTGTTGTTGTTGTTGTTGTTGTTGTTGTTGTTGTTGTTGTTGTTGTTGTTGTTGTTGCTGTGGCTATGGTTGTATCGATGATGATCTCGTGATGGTCGGTCCTGATGGTGCAAGCCAATGCTTGACCCAGACATGAATGACGACTTGTCACTGGAAACGAGGGAGAAAAAGAACATTGTTAGTATAACCAGAGGAGTAAGGGTAGACTTACGTGGACGATGACTTTTGCCCCCAGATCGAGCTTGACGGCCGTTCGGTCATTGTTTGATTACGGTTTTTGATTAGTTTTCTGGAATTGTAAAAAATTTAAATTCTCAAAAGATGGGAACGGGGATAAAAATTTTTTGTATGAATTTAAATAAGAGGCGCGCCAAATTTTTTTTTTTTTTTTTTCCTTCTTTAGCGCTATGTAATGGATGGAGTGATTGATTTCGATGCCCCCTCACTCACCCAAACTAGAAACTGAATTAAACTGGATTGAACTTCCTTCCCGTTTTGGAGTCATCACTAACATATTATGAACAGCCTGGCTGGATTTGTATATAAACAAACGAATTGGCGTCTTCGTCGGAGTTTGAACGGAGTTTGTTCGTCCCCGCAGCGGTACGGTTCCGTGCTGCTGCTGCACCCATCTCATCGTCATCAAATATTCGCGCGTGTAAAAACTTTTTCTTCCTCTTCATTCGCACTTTTTAGAAGACCTCCATCCACAATGACCTCTCCACAAATCAACAACCTATTTTCCAAGTGCGTATACTCCTTGTAGACGGAAGAAAGTACTAACCCCGGTGGGTAGGATCGACGAACTAAAGCCAAAGTTCATTGAACGGCTATCAAAGGCGGTTGGCATCCCATCCGTCTCTGGTGACGCTGAGCACCGACCAGAAGTGGTCAAGATGGCCAAGTGGTTGGAAGTCGAATTGGGCGAATTGGGTGCCACCGACATTCAACTGAAGGAATTGGGCATTGAAGAAGGCACTAAAGACTTGCATTTGCCACCAATCGTTCTAGCCCGGTACGGCACGGACCCAGCCAAAAAGACCCTGCTTCTATACGGCCACTACGACGTCCAACCAGCATTGAAGGAAGACGGCTGGAACACTGACCCATGGACCTTGACTGAACAAGGCGACTGCCTGTACGGTCGAGGTTCCACCGATGACAAGGGCCCAGTCATGTGCTGGTTGAACATTCTACAAGCCCACCGAGAGCTTGGCATGGAAATCCCAGTCAACATTGTCTTTTGCTTTGAAGGTATGGAAGAGTCTGGCTCGTTGGGTTTGGACGACTTGATCAAGGCCGAAGCCGAGCAATACTTTAAGGGCGTTGATGCCGTGTGCATCTCCGACAATTACTGGCTGGGCACCTCCCAGCCAGTTTTGACGTATGGTGTGCGAGGTGTGTCCTACTACACTGTTACCGTTGAAGGCCCAGCTGCTGATTTGCATTCTGGGCTGTTTGGCGGTGTGTGCCACGAGCCAATGATTGACTTGTCCCACGTCTTTTCCAAGCTGGTTAGTCCAAAGGGTGAGATTCTCATCCCAGGTATCATGGATATGGTTGCTCCATTGACCAAGGAAGAAGATGCTTTGTACGATAACATCAAATTTGACCTGGAAGGGTTTGAACATAACATTGGTGCCAAGACTGTCTTGCATGATACCGTCAAGCCAGCCTTGCAAGCCCGATGGCGATACCCATCCTTGTCCATCCACGGTGTTGAAGGTGCCTTCTACTCCCCAGGTGCCAAGACTGTCATCCCAGCCAAGGTTGTGGGCAAGTTTTCTATCCGAACCGTGCCAAACATTGAACCACGAAAGTTGGACGAGCTGGTGTTTAGCCACGTTAACCAGGAATTCGCCAAATTGGGTTCCAAAAACACTTGCAAGGTTGAAATGATGCACGACGGTGACTATTGGGTGTCTGACCCAAACAATTGGTCTTTCCGAGCTGCCCGACGGGCTACCAAGGATGTTTGGGGTGTCGACCCTGACTTGACCCGTGAAGGTGGCTCTATCCCAATCACCTTGTCCTTCCAAGACAACTTGAAGACCTCGGTCATTTTGTTGCCAGTTGGTCGTGGTGATGACGGTGCTCACTCTACTAACGAAAAGGTCAACATTTCCAACTACATTGAAGGTTGCAAGACTTTGGGTGCGTACTTGCACTACATGGCTGAAGAAGAGAAGGACGCTTAGTGCGTGTGTGTTTTTAGTTTGTAATACTACTTAACTATAGTAAAAGAGAAAACTCACCGAGTCTATACTAGTGGCCACGAGTTTCCACGCCAATCAAGCTCAGCATACGGCTCAAAGCGGCTCCAGGCAGTCTCTGATTGGTTGTAAGGCGTCAGCGGGAGGTCAAACGGCATGCGGATCGGTACCTTTACCTCTCCATCGCCATCTCCATCTTCTTCCAACTCGTCAGACTTGTATGTAGGTACCAAACGGGCATTTTCGCCAAACATGTCTGGAGTAAGCAACACGCCAAGTTCCCATGACTGGATCCACTGGTTCGATTTCTTAGCGGGGAGCTGGCCCCATGCCTGCTTTGAAAGGTTTGCCGAAGTCAACAACACCCATGCCAAATCGCCACTAGGCAAGACTCGCATATATGTCTTGATGTGAGGAGCGGCTCGGTCGCGCCCGGATTTGACACCCTGCCATTGATACATGTTGGGTCGTAGGTACGATTCTTGTTTCCGCTGTGAGTCTATTTGCCGTTTGAAATGGATGGTGGCACCCGACATGTACCCGTTTAGCGATTCTTGAATATTATGCACGGTTGGGAAGATGAGTCGTAGCGGGCTGGTGTCTTTATCGCAGCCCATAGCATTGCCAATAACCGGGCCTAGATAGATGTCATTCTGGCCTAGAGTAGCAATTGAAGAACATTGGGCGACGGCGTATCCCTCCTGGGGCTTATCAGCTAGTTCTTTCTTCAGGCGGGCAATCCCCCATTTGTCATAGCCCTGGCCTGGGTAAAAGTTGCCTGGGACAGATGCAATGAGCGTTCCCTTGACCGGAGAAAAGTCATATCCACCCAGCATAGTAGCTAATGCTGTTGCGGCAGAGTTTCTATATTCTCGGAGGTAGCCTATCAGGTCGTTTTGGAATTTCGTATTCACTCTGCCGCCACCATTCCGACGCTCCAGCCGAGGGGAGATCCAGCAGCCTTGTGTCATGTTCCCCCAGTCCATAGGAATCAGGTTGCAGGTGTGGATCACGACTTGGACTTGTTGGCCGCGGTTGAACGAGAGGATCATCATCTTGGAATGGTGCGAGGCGTACTTGTTGACGAGGCGGATTCTATGCAGGTTGATATTATCCGAGTACTTGCACGCCAGTTTCTCCTCAACCAGTTCGTCAGTGGGGTCGCTCTCTGGGTGAAAGCCGTAAAAAAAGTGCGATTTGAGACCTGGTAACGCGTCAAAGTGGATATGCTGGAGAACATATTCAATCGAGATGGCAAAGTTGAACTGATACATTTCAGTCAGATCTTTCTTACGAATGATGCTATTCAACGTGACTGCATCTCTGTTCTCGCTGTCGGGCAGGTCCCTGATTTCTGTGAGACGGATAGGTGATTTCATTCAAGCAGTATAGAGAAAGAACGAAAAAAAAAAAAAAAAAAAAAAAAAAACAGTGGAGGAAAAAAGTGGCGCCCCCTGCGTTATATAAATATCTCCCTTTACAACTACAAACCCTACTACACCCCATCCAGTTGAAGTTTTTCATTCTGGTTTCCCAGCCGCGAGATGCGCAAAAACACGTCGCTTCCGTAGCCCTCCAAACTCTGCAAGTCCAATGCACCGTCCCAATATTCGGCATAAACTCTGCTTAATGGGAGCCCCATGCCCAATTTTAGCTCTGGGGCTCGGGTTGATAATGAACTTAATGAGGATTGGACCATACGTCCGTCATTTGGCGTGGTAATATCGTGATCGTTTGAGTGTTTCCTTGCCTGGTCTTTATTCTTGCTGTGTAATGGAGAATGGCGTTCATTAAAAGTGCCCACCTCGGAAGACATGCCGGCAAACTCTGGCACTTTTTTGAAATTGTCCAAACGGGTATGCGACCTCGGTCCGCGAGCAAAGGACCAAATATGTGGTAATACGTCTTCAGGCACGCCCCCGCCTTGATCACTGATTCTGATCATCACGTTTTGCGGAGTATTGGAGATTGACACCATGATTGGTGGCGGTTTATTGCTGCGGTTATAGTTCCGCTGCATATGCGACACCACCGTAGCCTCTATACTATTCCGCAGCAGCTCGCCAATAATATAGTCCAAATGCGATTTAATGTAAGGGAATTTGGCGTCCAAATGCCCCTCCACTTCCACTTTAGGCATGGCCACATTTGGATAAAGCTCTTGGATCATACGTTTGGCATGACTCGCACACTCCTCTACCGTATCCTTGGCGCTGCATTGCAAAAACACCTCACCAATATACGTACTAGAGTCAGTACCAGTGCCGAGGTGGGAATTGCCACGGTTGAAAGCTTGGGACAATGCCAAATGCTGCTCGGCAATGACTCGTCTGCTGATACGTGACCGCAGGATCTGGTTCATAAAATTGTCTAGTCGGTCGCTGTCCACCGTATCCGTCATTGAGTTTTCAATTGCACCCATGACTAGGCTGGGGATCACGCTCAAATGCACAGTTAGCAGCTCATTCAACAACTCGCAAAACCGCTCATTATCCTGTAAACTATGCACTTTTGGAAACTTGCGAAACTTGTTGAAGGCCGCGTAGTATTGTTCGTAGACGTGGCACATGTGCGGGTTGGACACACAGGCAAACGGAAGCACTTGCATGTCGCGGATTCGATGGGCTATTCGCACCGGTAGCTCGTGGCGCACAAAATTCGCACTAGACAGCAGTTTCTCCGAATTTAGCTTGCGGCCAAAAAACGCCAACTGGCGTAGCGAGATGGGTCTAGGGTCGTGTCGCACCCAGTCCATTAGCACCGTGTTTTGGTAAAAGTGGCGGCCATTGATGATTGGTGAGTTTGGCGGGTACGTGTACGCACCCGGCTCAACGTCCAATGCTGTATCCAACAACGCGATCCGCGCACTATGGTTGTGCCTCGTCTGGATCTTTGGCACTCTTTTCACGCCTTTCATGTTGATGTTGTTTTAATCGGTATTGTGTCTGTGTGAATTGTTAAGAGTCATTTAAGAAAGAAGGAAAAAAAAAAAAAGGGCGCCAAAATCTCCATCTCCATCCGCCCGCGCGAGCATATACGACGAAAACGTTCTTTGAGTTTTTTTTTTTTTTTTTTTTTTTTTTTTGTTGTTTCCTTTCCTCCCCACTTGTTCAACAATGACACAAACAACAACCCCATCAAACGAGAACCAACAGAATAAAGAGGTGGACGACCGGATGACGCTGTTTTTCGATATCGACAACTGCCTATACAAAAAGTCATCGCGGATCGCGGAACTGATGCAGGAATATATACACCGCTACTTTGTCACGCACTTGAATCTCGATGACGAGCATGCAGAGATGCTGCACCATCGGTACTACAAAGACTACGGGCTTGCCATCGAGGGGCTGGTCCGGTTCCACCATATCGACGCTATGGTGTACAACAATCTGGTTGACGATGCGCTGCCGTTGGACGATATTCTCAAACCCGATCCGGACCTCCGGAAGATGCTCGAGTCGGTGGACAAAACAAAAGTCAAGAAGCTGTGGCTGTTTACAAATGCGTACGTGAATCACGGAGAACGGTGCGTCCGGCTGCTAGGTATTGACGACTTGTTTGACGGGATCACCTACTGCGACTACTCTGAGGTGCCAATCATGTGTAAACCAAAGCTCGAATCCTTCCAAAAAGCAATGAAGGAGAGTGGCGAAACGAATATGGAAAAGTGCGCATATGTCGACGACTCTTATATTAACATTAAAGCCGCGAATGAACTTGGCTGGGCCGAAACTGTGCATTACCTGGACCCCAACGACCCAGTGCCTGAAAAACTGCCGGGCCACCATATGATTCGAGATATCTGCGACCTGCCAAGTGTCTTGCCGCATTTGTTCAAGTAAATCAAAAGTTGTAATAATAGACAAGATAGAAAATAAGATTCATACACAAATTGATATAAAAGCTGAAACCTTCGGTTGATCGTCTAGTGTTCAAATACATTATATACAACTACTTGTTGACTTTCAAGTTTAGTTTAATCTTTGGCGCGGCGCTCTTCTTTTCAACCTTGCTGCCAGAAACGCCGCCATTACTAGCACTACCATTGTTTGGGATGGTGGTTGGTGCATTAGCAAAACTAATCTTTTGCTTTCTTGGACTATTCGTACCAGACGCCTTTTTGCTGCTATTCTCCCCATTGAGCTGGATCTTGAGTCTTGATTCGCGTTTAATAACCATCATGCCATTGCCCAAATGCTTGAGCACCAGTTTTCGCAGCCGCGGTGTAGGAAGTGTGACCATATACGAGTCAACCGCCGGGTATAAAACCTGGCACATGTCCAAAAACTGGCGCTTTTGGATAGCGCCGTAATGCGATTGATCATTAATTGCAGTCCACAATTCGCGCCGCAAATGCTGATTGCCACCAATGGTTTTGCGTACTAGCTCGGTAGCGCCATAAATACTCTCCCGTGCTTTCATCTCCCGCCGCACGGTGTTGCCCCCGCCAGTATGGTCAATCTCCGTGGTAATCCCGCTACCAGCTGAAGAATTCTGACGATCAGTAGCGGTCGTCGCCGCCGCCGTCACCACCTCGCCCTTGACAGCAATCATACCAAGTACAAGCTCCATATTGTTAATGAGCGAGTACCGTACATAGTTGCTGAAATCGTACGCGCATGTGGCAAACGTGTACCGCAAAAGCTGCTTATTTTTCAGGCCGCCAAAACTCATCAAGCTTTGAAAAGCCGCAAGCCGCACGTCATTATTATTGCCGAGTTTGGTGTACTGGATCATCTCGTCAAACCGTGGTGGGAGGTAACCCTCGCGAACCAGCGATTCTCGTTGAGTAATGGCGGTGATTGTAATCATGTTTTGTACAGATGGCAGCCACGCGTCCATCCGGCAGCATCGATCAATCTCCGACACTGCCTTGTTGACAAACTGCCGCACGTTTGAGTCAAAAAACATTGGCGTGCTATCTGGCGCTCGCTGCAGAGATACCACAATCGACCTGATCAACAAACTCACATAAAAACAGTCGCTAAACGGGTTGTTTGCATTGTCATTATACCGTAGCAGATCAAGCAGGAAATTCTTCACGTCTAGCGGGCAATTCCCCATCTTATCGCGAACACGACTGAGCGCTTCTGGGATTGCCTTTTGCACAAAGTAGTTTGTAAAGTCGCTGAAATCATTCCCCATTGGGATTGTCGAGTCTTCAAAGCAAAACATGCTTTGAAATGCAGTCACAAGGTGGTACTTGCCGATAAACGACACCTCCTCGGTGGCCACGTTCGCAAGCTGGGTGGCTGCTTCAACGCGGATCCCATAAAAATACCGCCTGTCCATCAATGTGCGGACAAGAATGGAGGAGTATAACGGGCTGGGCCGCATTCTACCAAACTGCTGCACCGCGTCCATCTGCGCAACCACATCTCGATCTTGCTGGAGTTGGGAGCAAAACATGTAGTCTGGCTGGTTAATATACAACCTACAAATCCATTCAAAATCAGCATCAACCCGGATCCACTCAAACGCTTCATTCACCATACGGTCCTCCTCTTCTTTCGACCAGTCTGTCAGTTTCCACCGCTCGATATCAACGTCGGACTGGAGAACATCGCCGAGGGAATGCAGCAGCACACCGTCGCCATTTGGACCACCACCACTTTCATCATCCTCGTTATAATCGACATTCTGCTGTTGTTGTTCCTGTTGTTGTTGTTGCTGTTGTTGTTGCTGCTGCTGTTGTTGTTGCTGTTGTTGTTGTTGCTGCTGCTGTTGTTGTTGTTGTTCAGTGGGGTCTGCCCCGCTCTTTTTGTTCCGTTTGAGACGTTTATACTTTGTATTGTATTGGATATCCAGTTTTGTAAAGTTTTCCTTCAAGTCAACGACATGTTCGTATGGAGTCCCGTCGGCTTCGTGGATACGGATCGTCATGGGCCCAGTGAAGATGGGTTGTACAGGGTACCTCTGATCGGCAGGTCTCCCCGCGTCAATCTCAATTTTCGAATCGTGTACAAACAAGTCCTCCTTGAGGCCTGGTTTTTCAATCTCTTGGTTTTGTACTTGACGAATACCCATCTCCACAAACATTCGCTTCTTGTTGAACCGTTGGGTGATTCGAAAGATGGGGTACCCAGAGCCAAACACCCATTGGTCGAAAAAGGAGTCTAGTCTGTTGTGAGACACGCGCTCGCAAAGCCGCACAAACTGAGCCGTGCCGATACAGCTATTGCTCAAATCCTGCGCGTTGGCTTGTAAAAAGAGCTTTTGAAACACACGCGATAGCCCAAATGACCGATCCGTCTTGGTCATTCGTCTATCCAAAATAAATAATACTGCCGGGGCCTTCATTTCAATAAAGGCCAGGTCCTTTTTTGTGATTGGAAAGTTGAATTCGGGCGCGGCAAGCGGCGGCTTGTGAATATCAACTTCACACACCTGTTCAGTCTGTTTGCGCATTCGATACCGATACTCGTTATTCCCGAGCAGCTTGCGGACAAAACATTTGGTCATAAACTGCGAAATGCCCGCCGTCACCCACAAATCGTTCCACGTCTTGGGCACAATATTCACCCCGCTCCATTGGCTGGATAGGGCTTCAGTCAGTACTTCAACGTTATCAAAAAGCGGCTCAATGACTTCTGGAGGGTACAGCAGCCTGTCACTGCATATTGCCATGCCTAAACACGGCGACACCTGCGCCATTGACTCACTGACAAACACATACGAGAAGCCAGTGAAAGGGTACGCGCCGTAATCACGTACAAAAAACTCCATCGCCTTGTAAACAAATAGACACGAGTTGATGGCATCATTGACAAGGTTTGGGAAAGTGTAGAGTGATACTGGTACAGTGCTATCCGCCTCTTCCTCATCTTCAGTCTCTTTCAGATCCGTCACTGGGGTCTGTACAAACGCGCCAATTGCGAATCCGACATGTTGGGCGGGTAACGGGCTAAAATAGTCGAAATAGACCACCTTTTTATGACTGTCGGTTGGGTGTGGTTCCTAAACATTAATCTGTTAGTAAAAATGGGATATGAATAAAAAAAAGCCCCGTACCTCTTTGCTAGCCGCGTCCATACACAGCACCATGATTTCGCGGTCCAGCTCTTGCCTTTCCGAATCGCTTAGTGATATGTCCTCCTCGTTGGTATTACTCTCGTCCATCTCGTTTTCATTCTCATTCTCGTCGGCTTTTTTCTTAACCTCTGTGGGTTTGTCGTTATTGTCGCCGCCGATATCGCGAACTGTTCTAGGCACTGCAATCTCAACCTGCCACGAGCATTGGCCCCACAACCCGTCCAAACACGGCATCCAGCTGCTAGCCGACTGTCCGATCGGTGAATGCGTAGTATATGCATGCCAAAACGCCTTCTTCACGCTGCTTTCCGCCCCGCCTACAAAACTCACCCCATCCGTGGCGTTCCGCAGCGAATAATCAATCTTGACCACGATTGGTTCAAACGCATTCTCAGACGCGCCGCCGGCTACTGAAGTGCTGGCTAGAGGGTCTTGTGGTACGATTTGGTAATTGTCGGGCAGGTACACAACCAGCTCGCCACTAGGCCGCGCCGATAAAACCTCGTCAATCCCGCTACGGTAGTGATGGTATTGATTCACGGTGGACTCTGGCCCCATGGACATTGTGGCGAGCACATCGTGATGGATAAACTCGGCGGGCTGGTTGTTGACTTGGACTTTGGAGACGAGGCATTGCCGGCAGTCGAGGCGAATCTCGCGAATGTTGGCATTGGCCGGGATCACCTGAAGCTCGGCCCACCCTTCTAGCGACCAATCTAACAGGTCGACGTCTATCGAGACCCTTTGATGCGCAACGTGGAAGCCACGCGATATAGTATTCTGCATTTACCCTCCTCTTCGTTGCCGGTGTGTGTGGTGCATAAATTGAAAGATGGGTTTAAATTTTCGATGGTTGGGAAATTGAGGCGCGCCGGGTAACCCTTTCTTTCTTTTCCGGGGAGCGGAAAAAAAAAGTCACAAGCCGCATTACATATTGAAACATGGAAATAAAATACAAAACAAGTCAAGGGTATGGGTTAATGCCCCTTCCAGGGTTTAGGTATCAGATATGTGTTATAAAACGGACCCGCCCTGCCCTCCTTTCTTATATTTTCAAAGATAGAAGAAGAAGAAAATGAAACTAAGCGAGTTTCGACTGACAACATTCATTGGCACTGCGATATGGGGGGAAGAGTATACAAAACAGGTCAGAATTGAGGAAGAAAAGGCGCGGTTGCAAGCGTTTGGCAAGCGGATGGAGCAGGAGTTTCCATATAAACCGCCTGATCGAACTCTCCCCGAGGAAAATGAACCGGTCCGGTTTGAAGCTCATGGTTATGAACCCGACCAGGAGGTGGTCTCTTCAAAAATGACCAAACAAGCAACAATCCAACCAGCTGACGTCAAAACATCGGCTGAAAAGTATCATGATGGTGAAGTGAAAGCGGGCGGTGGTGGTAGTGGCCATTCCGAATTTGGCAGGTTTCTGGACCCCAAGCACCACCTTGACAAGACTGCGCCGTACATTCCCGATCAGGACGAATATTTGCGTTTCATGATGCGGTATGTTTCCCTATACGGAAGTCAGATGGCCAAGCAGAACATTGTCGACTCAAAGGGGTTTGATGAGAATGCGTATCAGTTCATGTACCCAGTCAAATGCATCACAGACTGGGTGACGCGAGCCAACCCCCATCTAAACAAACCGGTTACGGAATGGGTTCTACGGATATTCTTGAAAACTCTCAAAGCATATGTTATTAGCAACTATGGCGGGCATACTAACGAGCCACGAGGATTCACGTCACCTTACGAGCACGTTGCGTATAGTGAAATGCTAAACCTACTTCCCGAAAACAGCACCAAACGGACTGCCGAATACTGGCACCAGCGACGAAAAACTCAAGTCCAGGACCAGAAACGTCAAAAAGATATACTGGAAGATGCATACAAGCAGATCCCTTACAAAGTGGAAAAGCCAACCTACAACTTTATCCTCCCAGACCACAACTTTGACTTGCCAAAGGAAGAGCTGAAATCAACGGGCCCGCAACGGCCAAAGTGGAGAATATCTCCTCCTTTTTAAATAACGTTAAGCTCCTCGACAAAGTTTCGTTTCAATAGCTCTTTTAACGCAATCAACGAGTCATGCAACCCAGCCAGCCCAGGCCTGTCACGAGATGGGTCAAGCTTTAACATGTATCCCTCCATCTTATCAATGTAATGGTACATGTCCCGTCGAGTTTTCACATCAACACTATCACTAGGCTGTTCGAACCGTAGACACCGGATCTTGGTCAGCCCGACCAACCCGTGGGTTAAATAAATAAATTCAAACTTGAACCGTTCGGCGTGGACCATCATCTGTTCTCGTACCGTATCCCTAGAACGTATATTTTGAAAGCAGTTTTCAGATTGAAGTTTTGGGAGGATAAGCTTGGATAGAGCGGCATTGGGGGTTTCTAGATCAAACTTGTCCGTGTTTAGAAACGCGGCAATGGCAAACTTTTGATGCAGCTGTTTGAGCCCCGTACAGAATGATTTGGCGGTTTTGAGAGTTTCCACGACGCGTAGCCGCAGTGTATGACAAGGCATCGACGTGAAGATGCGTTCAAGTACCAAATCCTCGCACTTATCATTCCAAAGCTGCTCGTCGACACACTCGCGCAGTTTAGCCAGCTGCTCAGCGGCTGTAGTGGACCCAAGCACACTCATGGCACTGTCTGACCCGCACAGCATTAGGGTGAAAAACGCATGGACAATTTCGGCGGTGGTTATGATCGTATCCCGCTTCACCAGCGCGCAATACAAAAACCCAACGCACTCAATGACCGTTTCTACCATGTAGTGGTTATCACGAACAGCTCCCACCACCTCCGCCACGTCCTCATTCGGTGAGACTATGGTAGGTTGTTCCTGGAACAGTTCTGGTTTTCCGCCAACTCGTTCCAGCAGCTCGATGGCTAGACGCGAGCCGTTATACCAGACAATCTCGCCGGTATCGTAGACAGCCCGTTGAATGACCATTTTCCATGCATCAGCGTAGGATTTACGTATCCAGTCGTTCTTTTCTCGGCAGCAGATTTCAATCTCCAGCCATTTGGTAGCATCAGCTTTGGCTTTTGGGAACTGGGCCGGGTCAAAATTCTCATAAACGCGTTCGCTAAAAAACCAATTTCTGGTCTGTTCATCGCAAATAAACACGTACCAACCCTTTGACGCTCGGCTTTTTAAAAGCACACGCGTGTACTCGTTCTCACACGGGTGAGTGACGCCAAACACGTCCAGGTCTTTTATGCAGTTGCCGCCTCCCATGCTGAGACGAACTCGTGATCTGGCGGCCTTGTGCATTTCCATATCAAGTCGTAGCTTCTTGGTGGGACTGGTGTCGATACCCGTGTCGAACCGTTTCCGGATATCACTCTCAGCCATGGCTAGCTGCTGCCGCTGGAGATGCGATTTGTTGTTCGGTGTGCTCTGCGCGTGTTCTGATTTGATCATTGGTAGCGGGGATGCCGAGGAGGAGGAAGAGGATGCCGTCATCGAGTCTTCCATGGCTAGAAACTCTCGAAGCGCCGACACTGACTCTGCAGTCTCCTTTTCCCGTTTTCGTTTCTGCGCGAGGGTTAGTTTGGGTGTGAAGTGGGGTTGTCGGCCCATGCTTCTTGGTTTTCGCGTCATGTTTTGTGTATAGTGGGAATGAAAAATGTGTTGTTTTTTTTTTTTTTTTCTTCTCTTTCAATGTAAAGCCCGATCCGTTGTTGACGTAACTCCGATAGTGTCGTGCGGCTCATATGTGCTTGCCCCCCGCCTTTTGCTGAATTCACAAAAACCTGCGCGACTATCTCGCTGGTGCAAATAATCTGCCTGCATCTGTTTCCAACCTGATCGGAGGTTTATAAACCGGGATGGGGGGGATGTGGAAGTAGCTCGGCTAGCTATCCGTTCGAACTTTGTAAGGGGATTCCTGAAGAGATTTGGGGTGCACATGAAGGATGGTAGGGCGATGTTTGAACATATATTGCACGAGGAGAGCCAGGAGCAAGAAACTGCCACACGCGGTCTAGTGTGGAGACGGTGACAAGGCTGGATCTCATATTGACTCAACTGAGGTTGCTTTTTGGTTCGCTGAATTCAAGAACCTCACTCAACAATATGAGTAATGTCGAAAGATCTAGATGAAAAACTATTATTGTGATGACATGGGCTTTGGGACCCAACTCTTGTCTTCTGTCGATACCAAATGGCAATATTCGTAATTGATGAATTGGATGAAGAACTGAACCACGTACATGCTACAACGCCTGACAGACGAGATCCGGCGATTTGTCCAAACTGGGGACCGAGGCCTACCGCCCAACAAGTGGCTGTACGCACCGCTTGCGGCTGGAGGTTTTGACTTGTGGGATCTGCCCATCAAGCCTCCGTCAGCGAAGAGAGCTTCTTACGATACTGGAATCGTCATGGCGAGGCCTACCTGCGCGTAGTGCCAACAACCGGGGCAAATGGGGCGAGGCGTACTTCTGGAGTATATCGACGGTCGAGAAGTCGACCCTCACTCTGACCAGGATAAAACTACGAGTCGCTGGTATCAAGCATTATCTACAGCTAGGGGATTGGGAGGACGGATAGCGCAACATGTTTTGCAATATCACTGACAAAAGGCTGTCATTTTTTGACTTTGTAACGTCTTCCTTGTTTGATACCAAATTATTAGAACATGTCATGCCGAAAAGAAAGGAAACGGCTAGTTCGCCATTGATTGCGGCTCAAGAATTGTCTCAGTCTATGCTTGTTGTAGTCGAGAGGATGAAGCTGTGCACATGCGGCCAAATACCGAACGGGTTGATCACAGGGGGGACAGCACGTGGTATTACATTGTTGGAAGCCATTTGCCGCACTCTATATTAAACCAATATAGAACAATCCCCAAATGCCATGCTTCGATTGAGAGAAAGAAAGAAAAAAAAATTACCGAAAAAAATTATTTAAAAATAAAAATAGATTATTAGTAAACCCCGTCGCTATTCTTCATGTGCGATTTGAATCTCTTTAGCAAGCCCTTTTTCCGCCGAGTCTCTTCCATGCTCCTGCTGTCCACATCAATGCCTCCTCCTCGGGTGGTGGTTGCGGCGGTGGGAACTGGGTAGTTTAGCGCGCCCGTATGGCTGTGGTATTGAGCATTGTCGTAAAAGTTTACCGAGTGGTCAGGCGTGTCAGCATGGTGGCGATGATTGAAATCATCTCTTGCGGTAGGAGCGTTGTGCGGTTTCCGCCGGAACGTGCTTTTAAACTTGTCGGCAAGCGTCTTCTTCTTCAAGCCCGGTTCCAACAAATGATCGTGGTCGGATTCTTCATGGTACACCGCGTCATTATAACCATAAACCACTTCATCATCCTCTTCATCCTCCTCCTCCTCGCTGGAATGCATTTGATGAGTACTAAATGCTTTTGGAGGCGGCGCGGTGGTTGGCAACGCTTCCTTATTGTACACTTCAAAGTCAAACTCAACATCCTCATACTCTTCATTCTCATACCCATTCAACGCCTTGGAGTCTTGTTCATGCTGGCTTGAATACACCTGCGACACTTTATACTTTGGTCCAAACACGTCATTATTATTGTTATTATTGTTGCTGCGCGATTTGGAGTGGGCCGTGGTGTTTCCTGAGCGCGGGGTGTTTGCCGACAGTGGTTGCAGCGCGGCGGCTGCCACACGAGATGACCGATCGGCCGGGGATCTGAGCGCGATTTCAAAGTCGTCATCCATTCCAAGCTTGATATCCAGCTTGCTCTTCCAATCGCCAATGTCATATTCCGTATCAGAAGCCACCATGCAAATGTTGGAGGAGGACATTGTCGAGGACGACAACAACGCCGCCGCCGCCGATGGCGAAGCTTGGTCTGACAATGGCGTAGACCCATCCTTCTTCAACTCTACAACTCGTGACGACCCATTCGTAACAAACGGCACCGGCTTCTTTTCGTTCATCTGGTCAAATACCGGGCTGTTGCTGCTGCTGTTACTACTACTCTCCACACCCTCATTCTTAATAGTCCATGTCATTTCGGATGGTGAGGACGGGGTGGTCGTACTGGGGGTATGGCCATTTGAACGCTGTTGCTGTTGTGGCTGTTGAGCCGAAAAGTTGTCATTGTCCACTGCAAATGCCAGTCTATTAGTGTCATCCTTTAATATAGGCAGTGGAGGGATCGACGGCTTTGCGCGCAGTCTCAATGTCGTTGAGTATTCACTGCCTCCACGCAAATTGGTCGAGCTGGTTGACTTTCTTGGAACAGCGGGTGGGAGGGGAGGCGTGCCCACTGGCGACGGCGGTAGAGTCCGGTTCGTATTCAAGCTCTCTGACATTGGCGGCATTGGTGGCGGCTTTTCGTGTAGGAAATTGCGCCGGTTCACCATATACATTGAATCCCGCGCGTTTTTCAGCTTGGCCCTTTTTGCAGCAGCAGCAGCAGCTGAGGATGACGAGGTAACCGAGCGAGCTACTGACCGCTCAGATGCTGTCGGCGAGTACTCAATCGGTGACTTTTTTTCTGCTTCACCATACGACAATGGGTGTTTGTTGGAGCTGGCCGTATCGTATGAATAGTTGTTTAGCAAACCCTCGTTATCAAAGTTGATTGAGAATCGGGAAAAGTTGACATTTGGTATCTCAATCGTTAGTGGCGATGGTGGTGCAGCCGCCGCCGCCGTCGGCTCGCTCTTTTCCAGCAATGTTGTAGTAGCCATGTCAAGATCGTGTGCATTAATGTCATGCACCCCTTGCATATTCTTGTTGTTATCGTCACCGCGCGGCATCGTGCTGCTAAAACTCACAATCGAGGATCGGTTGCTTGTTAATGGAGTCTCAAAGGCGTCTTCGTCCAATAAGCTGTGTGAACGATGGTGTCCAGAAGTAGCCAGTGTGTATGGAAACATTGTGCTTTTTTTATCTTCCTGTTGCAATAATGGCGCAATGTTTAAACCTTGTGCGCAGTCAGTATGTTCTTGAGCAGTAGGTATCTTAATATACTGCTGTCTTGGATTAATAGGTTTCAACTCTGGCGCTTGTTCGGCCGGCAGTACTTTTTGTGGAGCCTTTTCAATGTACGTATACAACGTGTTTGTACCTAAAATAAATTCCAAAAAAAAATTTTTTTGTTTTTTTTGTTAGCAAACCATGGAATATAAGGATATAAAAAGGGTTTTCTTTGTTGTATAGGTTTTCAGGGGTGTATGTGTGTATGCATATGGGTAAGAGAGAGAGGGGGAAATTGCCATTACCATTGTTGTGGATCTTGCCATCGGACGACGGAGTTTGAAAATCAGACAGGGATGATGGGGCTGAATCGATCGAGCTTTGGAAATCAGGTGGCGGCGCACCACCAGTAACAAGCTCTTTCAACTGGTCGTTGATATACATTTTCGTCTCTTGTTTGGTGGCTTGCTTGGTGGTTGGTGAGATTGTCTTCTTTTTCTCCTTCTTCATCTTTGGGGTTGGGTTGATGGCGACAAGCAGTTTAGGTTTGGTAGATTTGGGTTGCATGAATTGCTTGCTGCGGGTTTTGGTTTTGGGTAGTAGTGGCGGCGGCGGCGGCCGAGGTATTGCATGGACGTCATCGTTGCTGTCAGAAACAGTTAGGTAAGGTTCGGTGGAGTCAAACGGGATAGCGTGTTTTAAAGAGCTGGTATAAATGCCGTGTTGGTCTTGGTATAGTGGCGGTGGCGGTAATGGCTGATCATCAAGTAATGAGCCCAGAAATTCTTCATTTGGTGAACGAGGAGGAGGCTCGTCCATCATGCTAGCGTCTGTTTCAGACAACTCATCATCAGCGTCGTTGCTCAAAGATTCATGCATAGACAACACGTCTTGATCGTCTTGAACGTACACAGCATAACGACGAGTGGAATCCATAGCTAGAGAAAGGAAAGAAAAATGTGAGGTGGGTGGGTGGGTTTGGGCGGTTAATGAGTAAGTGTCCTTTGGATCAGCTATAAATGAAAGAGGTTGAAAAAGTGGCGGTTAGGAATTTAAAAATATTAATTTCAAGCGCGTATTTTAATTTTGTGGGAAAAAAAGTTTGGCGCGCCACCTAATATTTACGAAATTTCTCAATTTCTCAAGCCTAGACCAGAGCTCGATCGATCTCGATCAAAGTGAAATATGAAAGCTGCATGCCCACTTTCTGTCATTAAATTTGCTCGTGCGTGGTCATATGTATATAGGTGCATAAACGTTGCTTAGAATCTATTGATTCGAAGAAAGGAGACGCCATAACATAACCCCGCTTCTAGATCTAGAGGCATGCATGCAGCCAGCCAGCCAGCCAGCCCCAGATCGGTTGCGTTTATATATTGATCAGGTGTAGATAATAAGTATGACCAGGATATTTTAGCAACCCTATTCATTGTATATCTGGTACACCCTCCAAATTTTAAAAGAAAAGAGGCCCATATATTACTGACAATAGGGTGACAAATTCGGGATTTATACTCCGGATATAGGTATGCGATACTGTACATCACGATTGGATATACAAATAAGCCTTAACGTGTACTTCCGACCTGGAATATATATAAACCATTATGACAAAACTCAAAATGTGAAATGGTGAGATAAGAGGAATTCCGAAACCTTAACTTTAATTATTGATAACTTCAGTCTAGCGTTTTCTGTGTGGTTTCCAATATATTATTTAAAAATACCTGTTTGTGGAGAGCCGCACGAGCCGCATGTAGAAACCACAACACGATTTACTGGCCTGCGCGCGCCAAAAAGACGACAGAGGTTATGCCTTCTTTTTTGGAGAGATATTGTACCGCGCAACTAATTCACATAATAGGAAGTTGCAATATAAAAATAAAAATAAAAAAAGTCGTTATGTGTAAAGCGTACAAATGTTTTCACACTTTTACACCACCTACCCCAGAAAAACAGTCATTACGAAAAAATAATGAAGACAATCAATCAGAACTATTCCGCGGTTGGTGTTCCCCGTGTTGGCCCTCAGTATAAAGTCCAAAAAAAACGTCCTATTAAGCTTAAGGGCCGTGACCTTGTTGAAGAGTGTGCCAATTATTGCTTAGAGATCAGCACGCCAAAAGAGATTGAACATGTGTTTTGGAAATATGGCATAGAAACCCCACAGGACGCCAATGTGAATAATTCAGCCACCTTTGAACAAGGGGTAGTTGTCCTAAATGTGGCTCATAGGCTAATGGATGAACGATCGAAAGAGCTAGCTAAGCTGCCAGTTCAACAACTTTCTAAAGCGCCCAAGTTACGGATGTACCAGGCCCTAAAGTTGGCTCGAATTTTGGTCCGCGATGTTACCCTTGGCCGAGCACAACAGAACAAGAAGACTGCAGTACCGGCTATAGAACTTCCCCAACTCCCGCCAGTCTCACGAAATCCGTGGTTGGACAAAGAACTGTCGTTCATAGGTAGAAAGCCAGTATTTTATCAAGACAACAAGCCTGTATACCTTTGTGGCGATGAACTGGTGTTTTTATAGCTATTGACAAGCCAAATGTTCTCTTTTATGCTTTCAAAACGTTTTCTTCTCCTGATATCAGTGCTATTAATCAATTGAAATAGACAACCAACAAATGAACAAAAAGACCACTACGGATATTTAATTTCCCTAAATATTCGCTAGTTGAAAAATGGTTCTGAAGCGCATTATACTAAAGTAAGCGAGACTAGTTTTATGTAATCAAACAGCATGTGATTTATTTAGCAAGTGGAAGCAAAGTCCGCGGCCGCGCGCGCCGCACGTAAGAAAAAAAATTTTTTTTTCCTTGCATGCATGCAAGCTGCACTAAGTACATCTATAACGATCGTCGACAAAACCAACCGCTCTAGACATTTTTATTACTAAATCAATAAACACGAACCAATGTTTATTACTACGCACACACTAGCGCATATACTCCTTTCCAGCGTCGCATCTGCTGCAAGATACCATTTAAAGCTTAGCGGGCTGGACACGTACATTGAGCCAAAACAAATATCCCCGCTTGGCGAGATTGTAGCGGAAGTGGTGGGATTACCTCCACCGATCCCCATCACCATCACTGACGACGAGTTTTCGGCATTAATGGGGGATAACTTCTGGATGTACGGGGAAATCTCCAAGCCAACGTCCCAGGTCCCATTCCCAGTAATCCAGTTCAAAAACAGTCAGAAGAGTAACCCAGGGTTCACGGTCAAGGATGAAAAACTGGTAAGTTCTAGCGGGAAGGGCAAGTTTTACTCGTGCGATCCTGCAGATCATACCGGATATAGGCACGCCGTCATTGCATATTATGAAGAAGGACCTGATTCTCGTTGTATCGAGGTGGAGATTAACGCATTCCGGTACATGTACTAAGTCTAACCCAGACATTGCATTAGCGTGAGGGAAAAAAAAAAAAAAAAAAAAAAAAAAAAAGATGTGAATACGCCCATATGCATATGCACTTATCTTAGTTTGTTTTGTGGGTTTTCTGGTCGACCAGAATTGTAAACAAAACAAAAACACGAAATCGCGACAAGTTGGATACCAGGATGGGTATAAAAAGGTCATGGTTCTCTCACACTTTTCTATTCCTATCAACCAACAATCATGCTTTTCACTACTCTATTCACTTGTCTACTTTTCTCCACCACTCTTGCAGGCATGGGCCCATGGCATTTGAAGGAAAAGACTACTGGTCAATACCTTGGTCTGACTGGTGGTAAGGGTGGTGTCTACCCTGCTTCTCTTGTGCTGTCCATTCCAACCTCGCCGTTCGTGTTTGACAGGGACACTATCAAGTTTACTCAAGGAAACCAGCTTCTGTACGCTACTGTGGGGTCGGTCAATGGGTCGTCGTCTATGCAGTCCAACATTGTCAAGTTTACTGAAGATTACCCGTCTAGTGATTACAAGTTTGATTACCAGCTTGACGGCACGACAAAGAAGCTGTCAATCAACAACCAGACTGATCTGCAT
>JAJLUJ010000006.1:131371-166043 GCA_030564235.1 Blastobotrys elegans
GGGAAAGGCGCGCCGGGAGGGGACCGATATCGCTTGCTTTTATTAATGTGGGGGGTTGGTTTCCCATTTTCCTCTCATTCTCACACACTCTGTATATAGATAGAGAAAGAAATGGGCGACAAAAAGACAGTATTGATAGTCGGCACAGGCGCTGTCGGTACAATTGCCGCACTGGGTCTTGAACTTGGCGGCAAAGCGCAGGTGACTACGGTGGTACGAAGCGACTACAACGTTGTGAGCAAGACTGGGTTCCAGATTGACTCAATCGATCACGGCATGTTTGAAAACTGGAAACCAAGTGGCGGGCTGGTTAAAAGCATTGATGAAGCTTCTGCATTGAAAGAGTACGACTATGTACTAGTCTGCACCAAAGTGCTCCCAGAACTGTACAAAACCGAACAGACTATCGCGCCAATTGTGACTACCGGCAAAACCGTCATTGTGCTTGTCCAAAACGGGATTGGTATCGAACGCCCAGTCGCGGAACGGTTCCCAGACAATATCGTGTTGTCAGTGGTATCAATGATTAGTTCTACCAACACTGCGGGAAAGGTCCACCAAGACGAACCGGACCGTTCCCAAGTGGGGTACTACACCTCGCCAGGTTTCGAAACCGCTGTGCTGGAAGCCGCCACCCATGAGTTTATAAGCGTGTATGCGGCGTCTGGTGTCAAGTGCCAGTACGCACCAAGCTTGGACAAGGCACGGTGGAGAAAACTAGTCTACAATTCCTGTATCAACACCGTATCCGCTGCTACGGGGCTAGACGCTGGCCGGTTGTACCTTGCCGGTCTAGACCACAGCATCATTCTCCCAGCCATGCAGGAAATCAAGCTGCTGGCAAAGACGGCGCTAAACGGCGACGAGCTGGATGAGGGGATCGACGTGTGGATGCTTGAATCCGACGACGGGGTCTACTCCCCTCCTTCCATGATGGTTGACGCTGAACGCGGGAACCCAATCGAACTGGAGGTTATTCTTGGAAACCCGCTCAAAATCGCCCGAGAGCTTGGCGTCCAGACTCCAATCCTCTCCACCGTCTACCTCATCCTCAAGGGGATCCAGTTCAGACTCATGGAGAAGAGAGGCCACATCACAACCCCAGAGGAAGGCCCATCTCGTGCTAAACACGACCGGATCTGGTCTGAACCGTACTATTAGAGGGAGATATAGAAAAGCCTCGTGCGGCGCAAAGTTTTGTTTTTTATTACAAAAATTTAAATAATAGTAAATGCTTTAATACGAGCCTCGTCTCGTCTCATCTCGTCTCACCTCACCTCGGAGACAGCTCAGGTCATCTCATTCCAGCTTTCCTCTACTGTCTGACGCACGCGTTTACTGTACTGACTACGATGATCTTGGTACAAAGTAGCTGCTTCTACATTCGCGGGGCTTGCAGTGTTGGGGTCGTTGAGTAGGCTCTGCACGGAGGTGAGGATAGCGGCCACGTCGTATGTCGGGCTCCACCTGTTTTGAAGAATATCCAGGCACAAATCACCGTTCGCGTACACGTTGGGGTGGAACATGTCGCTGAGAAACTTGACAGATGGCGGCTTGTTTGGGTACTGTTCGTCGAATTTCAGCAACAGGCGGAACGTGCCATCTTCAAAGGGCGTGTCTGACGGTCCAATAATCACCGCGTTCCAGATCATGACATTATCGGCTACTGGCGACGCAGAAACGCCACCGGGGGGATCCTGCTGCATGCGCTGTACAATAAAAACAAAAGTAGCTAGTTAGCCGCGTTGGTCCTTTTTTGTTGATGACAAACTTACCTTGAAATCTCGCATCAATCTTCTTCTAGCTGTAGTGGACATTGTCGAGGTTTATACTAAGTGTTGTAAGGGTAAAATATCCTGGTCGTATGTTTAATTTTGACTGGGAGCAGGGAAAAAAGAGATGAAAAAAAAAAAAAAAAAAATGAGTAAGAAAACTCCCAACTTCTTTTTTTTTTTTTTTATGAAACCGTTCAACACGTATATATAATATAATTTCTTCAAACGATTAGTAAACTATTTCCAATTCTTGTCTTGTCTTTTCTTTTTTTTAAGCCGGTTGAGCAGTAACTTCGCCTTCGACGGCAGGTTTTTGGTCCTCTTCCGCCTCCGCCTTTTCAGTAATGAGGCTACCGGCGGCTCTTGGAGCAAACCCTTCTGGTCCCACGTATTGTGGGTCTCTCCAAGGGCCGTCGTCGGCTAGTTCAACGCCGTTTTCAGACTCGCTCTTGCCGCCAAACCGCACTGGCAAGTTTTCTTCAGGGATTTGTTTCAATAAGTCTTTTTGGTAGCTAGAGCCCAGCACGTGAATCTTTTCCACCGTGACTGGATCAAGGAACCGCTTGATAAAGTTGAACACGGTAGCAAACCCCCACGGCGCATTAATGACATAAAACTTTCCCATTCGTTCTGGGTAGTAGTTTTGTCCAATCACGGATGCTTGTTTGATATACGAGTAGACTGAGGATGCGGTGGATAGAGACACGCCCTTGAGGTCCATAATAGTGCATGAAGTCTCCACCAAGTGGCCCTTCATCCGCGAGCAAGCAGGTAGACGGTACTTTGCAAACGACTCGTACTCCCACACCAGGTTTCGCAACATTCGCTCTTCTGATGTGATCTTGTACATTTCGTTAATCTTGACACCGCCTAGTTGTTCCACGTAGATTGGTCGTCCGTCCTTGTCCGTCTTGTGGTAGTACTGAGGATAAAACTTGGCCACCTCGGCTTTTTCCACATACTCAAAGTCTTGCAGGATTGTGTTTGTACCAAATTCCTTACGCCACTTTTCGCATTCTACAAACATTTCTTTCGACTTTGTCAAGTCAAACTTCCGGGCTCGCAAAAACCGCAACAGTGTCGCGTCGTCAAGTCGTTCCGTATATTCTTCGTGTTCTAATTGCAACCGTAGAGCGGCCAGGGCACCTTGTTGTTCGTTGGTCAGGTTGCCAAGGTGGCCAGTAGGACACCCTTCTGGCGCCTTTTGTGGGAACGAGGCGCTAAAAAAGTATTTGTTAGTATGCGATTCGTTTCCTTGTTTGTTCATACATCAAGTCCTATTTGTTGTTAGCTCTGTCTGTTTCCTGTCTCCTGTTCAGAATACATACCTTAGATGAAATTTCGTTTGCCATTGGAGGGTTCTGTTGAAAAAAATAAAAATTAAGGGGTGGTTTTGTTGAAATTTGTCAAGAAGGTAAAAAAAAGTGAGGGAAAAAAATGCTGAGAGAGCAAACTTTTCTTCTTTATTTGCTGTGCGTGTTTTTTTTTTAAGCGCTAGAAGTAGTCACAAAATCGGATCCCCGTTACTTTCTTTCAAAGGGTGATTGCGCACGGTCCCGTTTGGGGCAAAATTGGGACGAAACGCGGCCGATCCTGCTTAACAGTGGGAAATTTAAAGAAGCCTAGGCTAGGCTGGCTAGCTACCAGTACGTTTGTTTTGTCTAGGACAATATGGAGGAACTGTAGTATTTTGGTTTAAATTAGCCGCATATACGTACATGCGCTGTCAGAGACCGATCCACACGGCGTCAACACCTTTAAATCAATTGAAAAGTTTTTTGACCAATGGTTTTTATAATTAGAACGGACGGTCTATTGTCTATTATGTAGGAAAGCAAACCTGGTTCATGTACACGTGACCATAAATGCCCCGAGCCGCACTTTTTCCCTCTCCTCCCAATTCCCCCCTTTTTTTGTTCTTTGGTTCGTTAAAATTCATCAAATACAAAAAAACTAAATAAATAATAATGATCGCACCCACACACACACACACACACACACACACACACACACACACCTTACTCCTCAATCATCGCCTCGACCATCTCCACGTCCTCACAAACCTTGCCACTCTTGTGAGGCTTCCAAATAGCGTCCATATTACACACAGTTTCGTAAACCACCCCATAAATCTGCACGTCCACTTCCCATACTCTCCTGGCCGCCACCGCCACATTCTTAACGTCCTCGTCAAAAAAGCACATGCCAATTTTCTGATCAGAGCCGCCTCTCCCCAACAATTCATTCTCCACTGCAGTAGTGATTCTGGAAAAAGCCAATTTCATTACGGCATCTTCGTTTGAGTTATTCCCCCGAACCAGTTTTGCTACCAATGCTTTCAACACCTTTTTATCCTTGACGCTCATGCAAGGATGTTCATTCTCCACGGCCTGACAAATCTGCACGACAATCTCACTAGACGCTAGCTTGGCGTCTTGTTTCAGAATCTTGAGAATTGTGGATTTCAGATTGTACGGGAGTTGAAACTGGCCAAATAGTTGGCTTGCAAAGTGGACGATGCAAAACGCCAGTACAATATCCCGTACTTTAATCTGGATACGCAGAATCGCCAGCCGCAAATGCTTGAACGTTTCCGGGAACGTATTAAGATGGGTATGCGATGGGAAAGCGACAATGCTAGCAGCGAAATGGCACTGCAGCGTGGCCAACCTACTACTCTCGGTGTCATAATTACTAGACGCCGCCGCTACCGACGCCCAGTTGAGCAGGTTTTGGATCGGTAGTTTATGAGTCTTGATATCCTGGACAAAAAACTCCAGCTCTTTATGCCGCACCATGGACATTAGCCTCGCTGCGTTACACTGCGCAAACCAGTCCATCCTGCCGACTCGTAAATCATCTAGGCGGTTCAACAGGTTGAAGAGCATGTTTTGGCTCGGGCCGGTGACGTGTAATTCGGACAGTAACGCTGCCAATTGTTGGTCGGTTTCGGATGAGTCGTGGGGGCGAGCCACGGTGAGCACTTGGTCGAGTAGTTTGCAGATATTGTAGCTGTTTCGCGAGCATTGCTGAGCCACGCACTCATCGTCTACATGAAGCTGTTTATCCATCATATTGAGGACGAACCGTACATGGTTGATAAATGACGGCACCCACTGCTCCTGCTGCTGTTTTAGTTCGTAGTTTGACCGTATCAGATGCTTGATATAGCCGAGTTTGGAGTGATGCTGCGTCTTCATCACACTGTTGGGGTCTTTATGGCAGTCGTATTTTTCCTCCCGTGACTCCACCCGCACCGCTTTGAAATGGTCGTCGAGCATGAGTAGCATGCCCATGGATCTATACTGTCTATTCTTGTCGTTCTTCATGTTCTCCACATTCTTGCAATACGTTTCGGCGCCAAGCTCTTTAAGAAACCGGCGTTTGGCCATCTCCATGCGTACCAGTCGTTTGGCGCACGCGGAAGAACCAACCAAACATTTTATCGTCGACATGAGCACCTTGGACCGATCATGAACGCTATTCATTGTCCTACTGCACTTTTCCCGTTTAATCCTGCCCGAGTTGAGACTATTTACGAGAGAATGCCACATTGTGATTGTATCCGCCATCTGGTTCAACACTTTTGGTAACAGCCCCGCCATGGACTTGCCGCGGTTGTTGAGAAACGCTTGGTAAAACTCGCAAAATGCATCCAAAAACTTGACTCTGCGGATAAAACACGAGCACGAGTCGCAAAGCCGCAAAAAACACATGCCCATATTCTGTATCAACCTGGACACGTTCTTATCCACGCACGTCTCCGTACCGTGATGGTTCAGCATGAACCCAAGCAGGAAGATTTTGGCGTTGCAGCATGCCGCCGCCTCTTCGAACCCCAGCATGGTCATGAGCGAGGATATTTCGTGCAAGAATAGCGTGCTGGATAGCTTTTCTAGCAGAGGGTCGAGCTGGAGCTTGGGGTCCGTCGAGTACCTCTGCCATTTGAAAAACCACGGCTCCATCTGCCGAAGCAGCCGGATCTTGGTCTCCAGCCGATGCTTGCGGTATACTTGCTGGATACACTTTGCCGCCCGTACTTCTCTGGTCGTCGCCGTCATCATCAAGTGTTGGGTCGATATGATGCCGCTGCCGATATCTGACATTTATTGCATGCAAAATAATAATATAAATAAAAAAAATAGGGTATTTAAGTTGTCGTGGATGAGCGTATATAAATATATATATAATTTTTTTTTTGTGGCTAGTGTGTGATTGGAAATCAAAATTTTTGTACGGAGGACCGGTGTCACACACTTTTTTTTATTTTTATTTCCTCCGGGAGGGGCTTACTAATAATACTTCAAATTACTAATCGTCATCATAAATCAGAAAAACTCCAGCATTTGCAAGAAATCCACGCCAGTCTCTGACAGCGCAAAACTCGTTTCGCTATCTGAACCGGATGCTGATGAAGCAGCGGCTTGGGTGGAGGCGGCGTCTGGCCCGGCAATCATCTCGCCCTGGGTGTAGGCAAATAGCTCGGGTTGGTTTCTCAGCACCAAATTCCGTAACCGGTAGTTTAGAATTCCCGACAGCGGCCAAAAATGTGAAATCATATCCAGCAGCTGCGAGCATTTTGAAATGTTGTTAGTCAGGTTCTGCAGCTCTAGTCTGCGGGCTGTGGCGATGATGGCGTCCTCCTCAGAGACTTGGCTAGCAAGTTGATCGTATGCCTTGATTAGGACCAAGAATGCCATGCCGACCGGGCAACATACCAGAGGTGCCGGCGGCGGCATGTTTTTGGGCATCATCTCGCCATCTCCCAGCGGGCCGCAGAAAACCCGCACGATATTATTCGCCGCGGCAATACAGCTCCGGGTCATGACCGCCTGGTTGCTATCAGAATGCACGTACGACTTGTCCTCCTTGACCACTTCTTGTTCGTCAACTACGACACTAGAACACGACACTGCATTGTCTGGGTACTTTTTTTGAGACAGAGTTGAGTCTGGCATCTTCATCATAATCTGGCAGTAGTTGATGGACGAGAAGCAAAACATGAGCTGGAGGTTACGGGAAAGGTCCATATCTTTGAGCACCTCCTGCCAGGTCGAGATCATCTGCATGGTCTCTTCAGTAGGGCCTGTCGTCAGCACTTGATCGACTAGCTTCATAATCTGGAACCGGACTTGCGACGAGTCGGTGGACGGTGGGGTGTTGATGGCATCCATAAACCCAGACGTGCTCATGACGGATCGTTTCCCGCCATTCGCAGCACTGAGCATGAGGTCAAAGCAGTACAGCTCATGCATGGTATCAATAACATAGCTGTCGGCATCTGGTATCCTCTCGCTCTTGAAATCCTGCTGGGTCATTGCCATGTGAACCGCCTGTTCCCGCATCTCGCCAGCGATATCAGGGTTGGCGGAAACGTGTGAAATGATGGCTGCCATGGTAATACTCTGCAGCTTGATGAGGTCATTGTTGGGACAGGCGTCAATGGCCTGTCGCATCTCCACCAAGTTTTCCCGCGCTTGTTTCCGGTCCCGTAGCTTGCCAGGGAGGACATGCTGGATGAGCATGGTTAGTACCGCCTCTACGTCTTGTTGCTGGCTGTGGTCGTCGAGGTTTTTGAGAATGCTAGATTCCCGTGGCGGATACATGGGCTGGCTGCTGTGGAACTTTTCGTAGTACACGCGCACCAGATTTTCCCATGGCGATTCAACATCCGGCGGGGTTAGTTCCTGCAAACCGTCGTCGTCGAGTAAGTACTGTGATGATGCCTTTTTGGGGATTCGTAGACCGCCTCGTTTCGAGGTCACGTATTGACATTCTCGTTTATTAGAGACGCAGCTCGCGCACGAGGGCTGCTTCCCGTCGCATTTTTTATGACGCTTACGGCACTCCAAGCAGGCTCGTGTGGAATGTTTTCTGATGGAGTTTAGCGTGTTTGTCGTGGCAGCAATAGACGCTGCCATTGCCGGACTGTTATTCATTGCTGAAAAAGAACAAATTTTCTTTAAAATAGAAAAGAGGAGAGAGGGAAAGAAGGAAAAAAGGTGCCAAAATGCAGGCGCAGAACTTATTTCCTATAGAGCCCAGATAGCCAGCCATTTTACTCTTATAGCGCGAGCTCCGGATTTGTAACCGTTCCCCGCGGACCACGGCGCAGTCGGATCTAGCGCTTAATTAGCGCGCGCACTAAGCGCTCTAGATATCTTTAAATTTTATATACGTATTATATGCAAGTGTACGAAAACAACGCCGCCCAATTCATAGATATATATGCGTGTTGATGATCTCGAGGGGGTCAATTGTTTAAAACGACGGCGACGTATCCGGGTGTGCATGGTCTATATATATATATATATTTCCGGATACCGGGTTGACCAGCTGGCCGGCCTTAGCTAGTCAGTCTACTCAATCACAGTTTACCTCGAGATCAACCGTGGCGCGGGAAAAAAAAAAAAAAAAAGCACAAGGGTTTAAAATGGGAATTCACATATCGGAAAAGGTCCGGCGGCAATTTTTTTTTTTTTTAATTTAGCTATTAGTGCGATCGATGAGATCAAGAACCCTGTCCCCCTCTCAAAAAAATCAATGTGAATTGAGCACCATCTCGAGAAATTTAACGGGATTCCAATACCGGATATACCAAACCCTGTTGTAAGGTTCTAGATCTCGAACGTGTTGGTTATAATTGGCGGCGCCGGTGTTCGTCGGTGAAATTAGCGAAACGATGAAGCACAATTCAGCAGGCCAGTTTATATCAACCAATCAATAGCGGTATCGTAACAAGCTAGCAAGGCGCTAGCGAACTATAGAACAAAAAGGAAAGTTTCAGCACCTGGCAATAGTAATAACACTTTTTTAGCAAAACTACAAACGGCAAGGACGTTTTAATAACGTTGGCTATTCACGGATGGTTCCCTGATAGTGCTGGATTTCAAGGTAGCACGGCACACTGCACACGGTCGCGGTGGCGGTGGGAAATGCCGTGGTGGCGTTGTGTGGTATAATGTACTGCCACACGGTCGGCACGTAATCCGATACGCGGTCTCAGCTGTGCCATCGGTTGAACGGTGCCATCGTCGCGAACGTTGAGCCAGTGTCCCGAATGGGCCCGTCATGTACCCACATATAATACAATTCGCTGGCATTCGAGGAGGTGGGGCTGGCGGCATGTCCACTTTACTGACCATAGCCATATCGCAGTGTGCGCATCTAGTTCTGTACTGTAAAGCTGTAGCAGAGTCTTCCCCCTGAAGAACCATCCGCGCCGGGGCCAGATCCATATTACCACCGCAAAAGATGCAAATTGCTCCTTGTGGTTGTTCTTGTCCAGAAACAGCCACAAAATACTCTGCCTTTTCACCACAGGTGCGGCAAGTGCAAATGAAGTTTCGAATTTGGGTCATTCCTTTTGGCGTATACAAACAATGTGTTGGAAATTTATCGACTATTTATATACTTCGTAATGAAACAAGTTGTAAACTAGCCCCGGCGCATGTTCTTTTCTATTCGTGCAGTAGTGGATTGAGAGGACGGCGCGTCTGACTCGCGAGGCGTCTGAAACACGCTACACGCACTGCACAAAACTATTTTTTTTATCAAGTTTCAAAAACTCGTCAAAGGCTATTGAATGTTAGTGTTAACAATTACCGACACCGCAAGCTTCAATTCCACTTCTCCCAGATCGCTTGAGGGCACCATAGTATGTAGAAAAAGTTTCCAAATTAGGTAATCGGAAAAATTTCCTGCCGTCTGCCGGTTCCAGCCGCATCTCTCTCATCTAAACACACGAGATAACTTTACACAACTTTCGCTTTGCTTGTACTAGTACACCGAACCCGTCTCCGACTGTATTTAAACGCTTCCGTTACCATTTCCCCGATTTGGCCCGACAAAGTTCGCCACGAAAATATAACCACCGGTCATAGCGCATAGCGCCCACCGTCTCAACCAGCAAGAGCTACAAGTTGGGCAAGTTGGGCACACACCCACCGGTAACAAGTGCCGGATCTGGGAATACAATGTTCTAGACCCTTGCATCGATCCAGCTTCGGTGTCGTTTCGTGGATGTATATATATATACTTGGGAACTGCGGCGTTCAGTGCCATCCATGCCGAACGTTGAAACTCTATGGTATATTGACCTTACTGCGGGTATGACCGCCACGTCTGTCTCATTTCGCCACAAGTTAAGGTTTGTTTGCAACGTTAACGTACCTTCAACAACAACGTTTCACAATTTTTTTTTAATTTTTTTTTTATATATTTTAACTTTCTATAGCCAAGTTTCCGATGAGCGCGCCCCCTTGCGCCCTTGTGCGGCGGACAAACGAACGAAAGCAACTCCTAGCTAGCCATGGTGCACGGCACGGTATCAATCTCTATCTCTAGAAATATAGAGAGGGGTGGTGTGATTTTATTATCCACCCGACGTGCAACAAAGCACATGGCTCCCCCCTCTCCCTCTCTCTCAATAAAACGGCGCGCGGGGACTGGATCTGGGTCAAAACGGTCAAATTCCAGAGTCAGACCTTTTTTAAAATTATTTTTGTTTTTTTTGGTTGCTCTCAAATTTGTCACTTGTTTACGTGGCCAGCCAAGTATATTGCTTATAAATATATATACCAAAACCAACAGGGTGTACTGATCGACGACCCAAGTCACAAGGCATAGATATCGATCTACCTCCGGGGGGTATTTAATTAAATGAAGATCAGAGAGGAGAAAGGGGACAAAGCCCTAGACATGTATACATGTTTTATGCCAATGCTCTAGAGCGCTATCTTTTCTGCCCCTTAAGAATTCCTCACTGTCGCGCGAAGCAACAAAGAGAAAGAATTATTTATTCTTCAGACTGGTTTATTTTTTTTTTTTGGTTTCATTCATCATCATCAAATATCATTAAGAGTGGGTTCTGTCTATATACATTAAAATAAATAAATAAGTGTGGGACAAGGCTCTCTACTTGCCCACGTTCATAATCTTATGCCCCATCTTGCGCAATTGCAAACTGGAAAACCGTTTAAGAGACGTTTTCCGCGAGCCATCAAACTTTGCATCGCTGGTCGTCATGAGCCGAGCAGGCAGTCTCCCGTCCGAGCTTAGACACAACGTCTCCGACCGATACTCATTCTTCTCAACCTCGTCAGGCAGCGAGGAGACATTGCTCAAACTCTTGTTGTTATTGTTATTATGCTGCCTTGAAAACTTTGCACTCGTAATAAACTGCAAAAATGCATTCTCCTTCATTAGGTCCTTCACTTGCTGAACGGCCGTGTTCAAATGCGAAGGATGGATTGGCTCTCGTAGCCCCGAGGTGCTAAACTGCAGCAACCCGTCGCGAACCGAGCACGGAATGTTAATCTCCTTTGGACTATCTGGTTTAATGTATTGGTCCATGATGCAGTCCCACGCGTGGTGAAGCACCACACTCGTCAAACATGCTGCCGATTTGATGCTATTCGAGTTATCACTGCTGTTCCAACCATAATAACTCCGGCTGTATTTATCGCAGTCGAGCGCAAACTCCAACACCTCCTGGCAATGGTTCTGGCTGAGGTAGTGGTTGAACGCATCTAGACTGTATGGCTCGGGCGCGTTGTCGGATAGAATCTCGTCCAGCGTGGGAATGCGTGAACACGCCCACGAAGAGTCGATTGACGAGGATGTGCTCTTTGAGGAGGTTGTCGACGATGACGATGAATATGTGCTGGAATTAAAGCTAGGGCGTGAGAGGACTGTCGTAGCACTGGTCACACTCATTTTATTATCATTCAAATGCGTAGTGTTTTTCAGCTTTGTATAAATTAAAATATAAAAAAAAAAAGGGGGGGAGTGAGAAAGAAAAAGATTAAAAAAAGAGAGGGAAAGGTTGATGGTTTATATACGAATTTTCAAGGCCTGTTTTTAATAAAATTTTGCCCCCGGCGTTGCTTTTTTTATTATTTTTTTATTTTTTTTTCTTGTCTAAACACCGTTTGCTTTTTGCATAACGTCCATGAAAAAAATAAAAAAAAAAATATAAAAAAAATAAAAAAACTCTCTCTTTTTCTTTCTTCACTATGGACAGAAAAAACACTCGCGCGCCTCTCAACGGCGCTTTTTGGCTGGCGAGCGCACGCGAGACTCTCTCTCTTGTTTTTGTTTAAACCTCCCAATGTTGTTATATAACCGTTTAACGCTGGGAGGCTGGGTTTGGGTCTGGGTCTAGGTCTGGGCCAGCGCTGGGAGGCTGGGAGGCTTTGGTTTCAAAGGTGGGCCCATTGACAGATCGATATATATCTACGCGTAGTAACTACCAACCACTAGCCAGTCCCAAACATCAATACCAATACGGATCTACTGCAGTGCATATTCCGCGACAAACAAAAAAACGGTTAAGCAATATCCGGATTGAGGTATTTCGTAATTTAAGGGAGAGCCCAGCCCAGCCCAGCCAGCTGGCTAGCTAGCGTTGGCCAGCCAAACGTGTAACCGTGCGTTGGTTGCCCGCTAATTATAAGTTATAACGGCTGCGGGTTGTGCGCTAGCGCTCTGCAGTGGTATATAAATATATATATATAAATCGATCGCGATCGATATATAATTAACCGGTCGGTAATTACGTAAGCGCCTACGGTACGTACCGCACACCACACACACACACAACCGCGCGCGCACGCCGTCGAGGGTGGGGCCTCCTCTCTCCAAACTGGGTTGGGTGCGTCGATGCCGATCTGGAGGCAGTTCACATATAATAACATCTCACGCAATATTGCGATATAGGGCAAGCTTCGCCAATTAAGTGTCTTTGTCTCTGTCTCTGTTTCTGTTTCTGTTTGTTTGGGGCTATCGAGGTCACGTATACTTTAAATTGGTTTTACAGATACCATTTATACAAATCGCGAACGCTATCTGGTTCACATGTTTGGAATATTGGAAAATGGCATGGCTCGAAATATTAATGACGCGATCGATCGATATTATCGATGATTGTTCAACGTATGAGCCGCGGTGCGCATGCATGCACGCCTGACCTGCATGCAAGTGTCCCCTTTCGAGTCAATGCATGGAACTTTTTCTGGCGCTTAAGCGCGCGCTATATAGAGCTTAAGCTTGGCAATAGCGCTAGCTAGCTCTATAGCTGGCGCTGCATGCTTATTGTATAATATTCCTGTAGACGTCAATCCGTTTAATCTATATATATATATATATATAAATTATCAATATTGTCATGACTGCAGCCCGGGCCAGTTTGATGATATGTATACATACTTAGTTACATAAGCTTAGGTTATAATTATAAGGGTAATTAACAAGTTGACAGCGCGCGGCTTAATGCTTAGTCTACATGCTCTGTTTGGAAGGTGTTTATATACGTATACAGGACAAGGAAAGGGGGGCCGCGCCACCACGTAAATTTATACGGCTTAAACGGGATCATAAAAATAAATGCATGCAGCCAAAAAATTCCACTCTAGAGCTGCATAAACAATCGATCAACCAGCAACGTACGAAATTTTTTAAATTCTTATATAATTAAGCGCGCTTGCACGTATATATACGCCTCCTTAAAATTGATGAGATATATATATATATATCGATCGATAATGATCGATATCAATCAGATTTGCTGTCAATTAATTAAGACCGGCCGGTTTAGGCTGAAGTTTACACAAGATCGATCGAAACGTTGGCCCGGGTGTGCGGGGAGGGGGGTACCCGGGCCCACGCGTTCAGAATCGTGGGTAGGTACAGATGCATGAATGAACCTTGCAAGCAAAATTGGTGATTAATTGGTTTTTATTGATACACACTCGTATCGTAGCGTTAATTACTTAACAAAGCGCTCTCATTCCGGAGGCGCCTAGCTGGCCAGTCCTCGGAAGCCGTTAAGCCCCGACCACCGAAGACGTGCAGCTGCCTATGCATGCATTAGTTGCCAAATAGAGTGATAGTCAGGGCCAATTGGAGCGCTAAACATTCGCAAACGGACGGTAAACGAACTCGCTCTAGATCTCGACGAAACGGCTTATCTCGGGTTGACTACCATTTACACTAAGGTCTTATATAAGGTTGCAATTATTATTATTATTTTATTTTGGCAGGAGGCGCTCAACTTGCAATTGCCTCATCCGGGTCTTGGGAAATAATATAAGAGTTCTTCCTTTCCTCCTTCCTTAATTATATAAATTCCTAATTACGTTATAAAGAATTCGCTGGGTTGGGTTGGGCAATGGTCTCACAAATATTATTTCGCTAATAATTATCCTAGCTATAGGTGGTCGAATTTGCAAAATATTATAATATTGTTACTGCGCACTATAGTTTGAACACAATGGGACTAAAATCTGCGCGTATAAAAACTGTAATTGGAAATTTTCACAGCAGTCAGGATATTATTATTTTTTTGACTGTCTGATATTTAGGAAAGAGCCGAATGTTTGGGAGTTTTAAATTATTTTTTCGGCAGTGGTACCGTTGCGGTCCGCGGGTCAGTCGGCTTCATTTGTACAATAAAACTATCATGAATCAACGTTCGACAGCCACGTCACGTTATAACAAATGAACAGAAACGCCGCCGCGTGGGGCGGTCTCTGAAAGCTTAATTATTTATGATGGCACGGGATGGATCGGCAGATTCAAGCGCTCCACCCGCGGGGGGTGGGGGGGGCCTATAGATCTAAGGCCTTATATATATCGGATATAGTATACGTAAGTTGCGAAACAGCTAGCTATATAGCTTATAGCGAGAGAGGGGGAGGGGGAGGTCAGGTGGGCAAACATAATGGTGAGCTCGTTCGCTTGTGGTCTTAATTAATCTCCCCCGCCGTAGAGTTTCCTTATCTGTTGCGCGCTTTAAATTTGAGTTTGATTCGGCTACGAATTCTCAGATCTTACTTTTAAGTATTTAATATGCTTGTGGCTGTGGTGGCGCATAATTTAACGTGGCAACTTTTTTGATTTAAAATATTCCGGCACCAAGTTTGAATTACCAGGGCGTGACGTCAGCGATTTACACGCGGGCTTGGACGATTTAAACCACCACCAAAAGGATTTAAATGCCTACCGCTTTGAATTAAAATATTTATTCTCTTTTATTTATATTTAAACAACCCAGACTGTGATTTACGCAGGGGAAATGTACCTATATAGGCTTAGACAGGAATATTTATACCACAACTCTCGATACGTTTGTTCTGTGGTGCATGTCCGGGTAACCCAACCAAACCGCAATCCTAAACCTTACTTCCCAATACCCTTTACCGGAAACAAGCCCCGAACGCCGGGACCCAATTGCGTTTAAACCGCCCCTCAGTAAAGTAGAGAAACCCCCCACACTTTTTTTTATTATTATATACCTTCAAATATATTCCAATATATTGAATACCCTCCACAACAACAATGAGCCTACCAAAAGTACTAGTATCCGGAACAATCGAGCACTTGGAACAACACCCAAGCGAGCTAAAAAATGTGTGCGAGTTGGTACACATTGAGTCCAAATCGCGACAAGAGTTTTTGCAAGACCTGCACGGGCGGTACTCTGATATCAGCGGCATCTACTGTAAGTTTAGCGGGTCAGTGACTGGACCATACGACGCAGAACTGGCCAAACACTTGCCAGAATCGTGCAAGTTTATTGCCAACAATGGCGCCGGGTATGACTTGATCTCGGTCGATGAAATGACCAAACGAGGCATCCAAGTTTCCCACACGCCGGGTGCCGTGGACCAAGCCACTGCAGATACCAACGTGTTTCTAATTCTAGGTGCTATCCGCAACTTTGGCAAGGGGATCCAAGAACTGTACAAGGGCAATTGGGTCTCCACTACAAAAGAAGCAAATGACCCTGCTGGGAAGGTTCTAGGAATTGTTGGCATGGGCGGTATTGGCCGAGCTGTACGTGACAAGGTCAAGCCATTTGGGTTCAAAAAAGTCTTGTACTATAACCGTACCCGACTAGCCCCCGAACTTGAAGGCGATGCCGAGTACTGCTCGTTTGACAACCTACTAGAACAAGCTGACATTTTGTCTCTAAACTTGCCATTGAACGCCAACACTCGGCATATCATCAACAAGGACACATTGGCAAAGTGTAAAGACGGCGTGGTGATTGTAAACACCGCCCGCGGCGCCGTTATTGACGAAGCCGCGTTGGTTGAGGCGTTGGAGTCTGGCAAGGTAAAGACTGCCGGGTTGGATGTGTTTGAAAACGAACCAAAAATCCACCCAGGTTTGTTGACCCAGCCAAACGTGTTGCTGCTACCTCACATGGGGACCCACACCATCGAAACTAGAGAGCTAATGGAACAAACCACGTTGAACAATGTCAAGGAGTTTGTCACTAACGGCCACATGTTGAATTTGGTTCCTGAGCAAAAGGGCAAGTTTTAAGATTGTATAGAAATTTATTAATGTGTATGGCTGGTGTTGCTGCAGATGCGGCGGCCGGCTAAAAAAAATTTTTTTCTTATAAATTCACGCGCGTCAATCGAGTTTAGAATATTCACAGCGGTCTAGGGCTAAGTTGTTTTTACATGCGTTGCAATATTTCAACTCAACTCGCGCACGCAGATCCAAAAAAAAAAAAAAACCGGACTATAAAAGTTCAGCTATTCCCACAATTTTTTCTCTTCTTTTTCTTCTTCTTCTTCTTCTTCTTTAGCTTTACACGTCCCTTATTCACTGCAGCTATTATACAAAATGATTGACTGGAGGGGAAGAAGGAGACCAGAATGATATATATGCCAATCTTACCTCATAGCATGGACTTTTTAAATCTACTTGATCCAAGCACTTATCAACTGAATGGTACATTTTATTAATACCTCGTATCCTAGCTAGTTTATAAATACAAGCAAAAATTTTCCGCTTTTTGAAACATTCTTTAAAACTCCCAACCGCGGAGCTCCGATTTCGATCCCCATGCGCGCCAGTTGGCCGCGGTCTGTCTAAAAGTTTATCACCGATCGATTAATTGGTTGTTTTTATCGAATTTTGGTTGCTATTGAGTTCAAATCTTGAGATCCACTTGTTTTTTGTTTTTTTGTATTGTTTACGTTTTGTGCACCAAAATAGACGCGCGTTCAAGACATGGGTTTTACGAAATGGCCAATTGAGGAATAAGGATCCTGCCATCATGTATCACAAATGCGCCATATGTAGACAGAAAAGCTTTTGTAAACTTAGGCGATGGGAGGGTGCTGTCCAGTCCGGTCCAGTCCAGTCCAGTCCAGTAGGTTGGGAGACCGTTGGTGTGTCAGTAAGCCTTAATTATTAATAGCGAGAACCCGCCACCCGCTTTTTTTTTTTTTTTTTTTCTTCTTTTGCTCTTTATTTTTGTTTTTGTTTTTAATTCCCAGCGCAGCCAGCCAACCCCATTCCCTGTTTTTTTTTTTTTTTTTTTTTTTTTTTTTTTTTTTTTTTTTTTTTTTTTTTTTTTTTTTTTTCTCTTCTCTCTTTCCCAGTGGTTTTATTAATTGTTCCAACAAACTGGGCGTCTATTTTTTTTCTTCTTCATCTTGACATTTATCGTCTTTTTAGGGCCTACAATTTTGACGACAGGTTTTAGCATCCACCAAATCTGCCAATCGGGCCCGTGTGTGTTTTTATCGATATTTAAAAGTGCTGTCTGGACTCTTCTCCCCCTGACTTGGCTGACCTTCTAACCACACAAAACACAAAATAAGCAACAACACATTTTTTTCTTCTTCCCTTAATAAACGACAAACAAAAAACAACCTTAGATCGCAAAACCGCCTACAATCTGCAAAAACCAATTGGGTGGACACTTCACGATCTTCCCTAAATGTCTTACCATCCGCCCTATAACTATTACCCATCAGCGCTACCAACTACACAGACGACCACTGCCCATGCCACAGCTACGACGACATCGCTGCCGTCGTTATCGACACCCAAGTCGCACTTGGAGTCGTTAATGAGCGGCCAGCAGCAAGGGCAGAATCAACAGCCGAGTTCTGAATCCGACCAAAACAGTACTAGCCAGCAACCTCCTTCTCAAAAACTGCCTGACACGCAAGCTGCATTTTCATTCACGTATCCACCACCACCACAACCTAATACGCATCATCCTCATCATCACCATCAACAGCCGCAACCGCAACCGCCACCACCAACGCAATCACAAGCATTCCCGTTAAGCGTGCCGGCCCAACGGCCAAGCTCGTTACAAAACATTCTAGACGACGATCATCACCACCACCGGACAACAAACTCGGCTAAATCACCGCCTGGTGCAAAGTATAACGACGAATCGCCGCTAATGATGAACATGAAGAGTAAACAGCAGCTGCAGCAGAGCAAGTGGAGTGAAGCGGCCGGCTCAAGTAGTAGTAGTAAGATTGACGAGCTGACGACAACTCCACAGGGACCATCTTCTGCTGTTGCTACTTCTACTGCTGCTGCTGGGGCGTCGCATCATCATCCGTCATCCTCATCATCGGCGGCGGCATTGCGGTACGGCACGTCGATGCCTACGACAACTACATCGGCTGCAAACACGCCTAGTAATGGGCAGCAACTGGAAAATATTTATTGGGATAAAGAAGACATTGACTCGTTACGAGAGTTGTTGGAGATTGGGGAACGGGCCAAGTGGAAATACATTAGCACCGAGCTGACCAAAGAGCGTAATAAACGGATTACGGCGGTGGCGTGCCAAAAAAAATTTAAGGACATGTTTGGGGTGGCGGAAGCATCGTCTGTGCTGGGGTCTTCTCTATGCTATGTAGTGTCACCTCAGGGGTGGACGAGCGTTGAACAGCGGCAGTTGCAAACTCAACACCCCCCGTCCTCCTCTGCCGGGTCAACCTCATCATCTTTACCAAACCAACAACAACAGCAACAACACCCAGGTCATCACCACCACCACCATCATCATCACCACTCATTCTCACACTCGGGGTCGTTACCTCCTCCACAATTGACACATAGTCAACCACTACCGCCACCACCACCACCTCCGCAGCAGCATCAGCTCCAACCGGGCACGTTGTTTGCAAGCCCTGATGATCATTTACATAATGTACATCATTTAACGAGTCCTTGATTGGAATTATGAATGAACAGTAGCAATAATAATTCAAAAGTAAAATAATAAAAAATATATAAAAAGTTGGTTTTCACAGTCGTACGAAAAGAGAGAAAAATAATAGGCCGCAAGCCACTACCGAGAAACGAAATGGACGGTCGTGTCTCACTGTCAGACACTGGCCAGCGTGTTTAAGGTGCGCCGCATGTAAATTTTAAATGACAATCTGGAATTTTACCGCGGGATTGGGCATGTATTAACGTGCCTTGTATCTTTGTCTATCGATCTACCGATGGTTAATATTAAGCCAGCTGTAGAATTAACACGTCTTATAAGTATACATACACAGTCTATGCCGAGAAAAAAATATTATTTAATGCAGATACAGCAACGACTTGACAATTGCAAACTTTAAAATAAAATATTATATAGTGCAAGACATATGGTGTGTCAGCAGCCAGATCCGGCGAGACATTTGTGTAAAGTTTTGCGCCATGGGGGGGATCCTCGAGGGAGGGGTGATTGATTAAGCCTATAGCTAAGCTTAACGTTACACCATTTTCTTGGGCATGCATGCAAGGACAGGGGAGGGAGAGACAAAACGAGCAACCGGACATGGTGTGATTAACAGCACTTCGTTGGCCGGATACAGCGCGTTGCATATACACTGTTCGTTCCTGATTCGCA
The DNA here is from genome assembly GCA_030564235.1 of Blastobotrys elegans. Taxonomy (NCBI): domain Eukaryota; kingdom Fungi; phylum Ascomycota; class Dipodascomycetes; order Dipodascales; family Trichomonascaceae; genus Blastobotrys; species Blastobotrys elegans. The sequence continues at coordinate 150,824 of JAJLUJ010000006.1, forward strand.
TTGGGGGTGCTCATGAGAAACGGCGGTGCGCCATGGGTAGGCGCGTATCTTGTTCTGTTCTGCTGCAGGAAATTCGAACGTGTCGAGTTTAAATTCGTGTCTGGTTTATTGCGAGCCGCACTGGGAAAAAAAAATTTTTATTCATTTATTTTTTACGATTCACAGCCACGCGCAAAATCTGAGATATCGATCCGTGTTTAAAGTTTGACGGGAAAAGAAAAAAAAGATCAAAGCGCGATGTCTTTTACACGCTCAACTTACCAGCCTGTACTTTTCTCAAAATACTCGCACTGGTGTCTACATTCATCCACGATTTATAATCGTCCATCTCGTCGTGGACAGTGACGGTGCCCAGCTCGGGTGTTTGGCGAGGTCGGTTGTCTCGCCGGGGTCTATTGCGAGGTTGTGCAGTTCCCATTTCTCTGGTCCAAACGGCTTGTTGACAAAGTTGATTTTCCAGTCGCCTTTCCTCAACGCTGCTTGGCCAATGAGCTCCCGCCCCGTGACATGGTCCTCTGAGTGGATTCGGTCGGTCTGGTTAGTCAGGTAAGGGACCCACGACCCGCCACGCATTCCCAGTACCTCACGGCCTTTAAACGTGCCTTGTGGATGTTGGATATTGGCAAGGTCGAGGAAAGTTGGCATAATGTCCATGACGAACGGGTGCGGGTTGTTGGTGGACGCGTTGATAAGTCCCTTATCGACAAGCGCGTCAAGCCGGCGTTTTCTCAGCGCTTCAGGGCCGTCATCATACACACCTATATACTTCTCCACGCTCTCTTTAGGGGCTTGGAGCGGCCAGTGTGGGGCGGTGAATGGGGAGGTAGGCAAAGAACGGGGTTTCTGTGGGTCGGTTTTTAAGCATGTCTACTAGCCTGTCAGTATAGTAATCGGATGAATAAAAACCGTCGCCAAGAGTGGTTTGCGCACCCAGCGAGCATGGAGAAGGATTTGGTGTACCCTCTAGCCACGGGAGCGTGTTCCGGTTGCAGACCTAGGTGCCATTTCCCAGACATGCAAGTGTAATACCCATCCTCTCTTAATACTTCTGGTAGAGTGGCCACATTGTCGGTGAGGTACCCTTCATGCCCCAGCTTTATATGTGCGGGGGGTGTTACGCGTGCGAATGTCGCGATATCTTGCAAATCCACAGCGCATGTGCGGATCTCGGTTATTCCACTTGAGCTTCGAGTTCTAGAACGCTCTATAGACCAATTGAAGCTGGCCATGTATGCAAGCCGATATGTTCAATTAACCTGCATGTAATTGCCCACCGCGGAGTCCGTTCAAGGTTTTCAACGTGTGTATATATGAGTGTCAATATTTTAGCAAGGTAATGTACGTTATGACTGCTTGGTGGCCTCAAGAAGGTTCTCATGCACGGTGCGTGCATATGTGGAGTCCTTCTCTGCAGGAGAGTGAGACGGAACATTGATATCACCATGTGTTTGACGACGACATTTTATCAGTTCTATAGGGGTCGTCCCATGGGATCAACACTTTTTTTTTTTTTCCCTTCCCAAACGATTTAATAAATTTCTGGTTGGTAAGTATCAGTGTGGTGCAAACTATCCCGGGGATAAGTAATCAAGCCTATGAATTGCGATATTACACCTTACCAATAATCCCACGCTCCGGGGGTGCATCGGATATCTTTCCAATTGCGATATATATCCCCTGCCAAAAAAAAAGAAGAAGATCACTTGATATGCAGGGTGCGGGAGCAGCGGTATACCAATTGTGCTTAACTTTAAGTTTACTCAGGGCCCCCCTAGCTTTGAGTCTCAATTATCGATCCGGATGGCCCAGCTGCGATGCCCGCCGTATTAACAATTAAGCAGCGCGCACTTATCGTATTCAAGTTAGGGGAGCGCGGCTCTATAGATATATATGTGTATGGTGTACCGGGAAGGTTACGTACGGCACATAGCTAGCCCGTATACGAGCCCACGTACGCGTAGCCATAGCCGGCCGATCTGAAATTATCGATCGTGACCCTGGCAATATTATTAAGGCTAGCTATATACACGTATATAATAGACCAGTCTTTTTAAAAAAAAATTTTTGTTCACCTTAAGCAATTGTAGTTAACTCGGGTGTCGGTGACCGCCGTTGGACTTGCCCGAAAAAAAAAAAAAAAAATTCAACGAAAAATATTTAAGCGTGCAGCGTGCGTCAAAACTCACCCGCCGCACTGAAGATCTACATTAATGAAAATTTTAATTCATATGATTGATTATAATGTATATATACAGTTGCTCCGTAAAGTGGGATAAGACTGTGTATATATCCGTATACACCGATATATATATACTTAATCTTAAGCTTAAGCTTAATGCGTATAGATCTGTCCACAGAATACGTACGGTAAGCAAGCTTAACTAGCATGTAACCAACTATAGCTATGTAGATGGAAAAATATTTGGCCGGGCCTGCACTTGCAACTGTCTCACTCGGCTAGCCGTCCTCCGAGGGGCGATGCATTGCAGAATTTAAACGGAACAATCTGACACAAGTGACAGGACACGAGTAAACACTGAGCAAGGAACGATATTAACCTTATAAAAAGTTTGCTTTAAAATTTGAAATAAAAAAACTTTCTCTTTCTCTCTCTTTTCTCTTTTTCTTTCCTTTCTCTCTCACCCTCACCCACACAAATGAACGACCGAGAAACCAACCATGGGCTGGTTGAAATTGTCGAGACGACGCCTCAACTTGACCGAGTTGTGTCGCATCTATCACAATACTCACAGAAATCGCTCCCAAACACGAACGCAACTGCCCTCCCAGAGCGATGGAACCATCACGAAAACCAACAACACCTCAACACCATTCAATCACAACCCACCACGCCAATGGAACAAATGCATCTAGAGAATGGCGATAGTCTATTCGCCGACCAGTTTCCAGAAGGTGGCAAGAAGGCGTGGACGGTAGTATTTGGCTCGTTTCTAGGCCTAACCGCCGTGTTTGGGCTAGTTAACGCGGTAGGCGCCATCCAAGCATATGTCGAAACCAACCAGCTAAAAGACCTACCATCCTCACAAGTCGGCTGGATCTTTTCTGTGTCGCTATTCCTAATGTTCTTCATTTCGATTCAAGTCGGTCCAATTTTTGACGCCTTTGGTCCGTACCAACTACTCATTGCCGGCATCTGCATCCACATTCCCTGCCTAATGCTGACCAGTCTATGCACCGAATTCTACCAATTCCTCCTAGCATATGGCTTTGGCTGTGGGATTGGCCTGTCTCTCATGTTCACGCCGTTTGTCGCTGTTGTTGGGCACTGGTTCAATCTAAATCGAGGGGCCGCAACGGGTGCGGCGACAGTCGGTGGTTCTGTTGGAGGTGTGGCCTTTCCTCTCATGTTGCGGAGTCTGTACGAAAAAGTGGGATTCCCGTGGGCCATCCGAGTGCTAGCGTTCATCTCGCTGGCCTGTCTGATTAGCGGCACGTTGCTCATCAAACCACGTCTTGAAAAGAAGAAGATTGTGAATATCAACATTAAGGAGATGATTGACCTGAAAGCATTGAAGGATATGCGGTTCCTCTACCTTGCAATTGCCACAGTCCTAGTTGAAATCTCGCTTCTAACGGGAATGACCTATATTACCTCATTTTGCATTGCCAGCGGCATGTCAGAATCGAATTCGTACCTTATTCTGACATTGGTGAACGCCGCTGGAGTTCCAGGGCGGTACGTGGCTGGTGTGCTGGCCGATAAGATTGGCCGCTTCAACACTTTTATCCTCTCTGCTGCTTTGGCCAGCGTTGCCATTTTCTGCATATGGCTGCCGGTCGGGCATGTGTATGGCGCCATGATTGCCTTTGCATTGATTTACGGCTTTTCAACAGGGACGGTGATGAGCGTTACTCCAGTCTGTTGCGGGCAGATTTGCCGCACTGAAGACTATGGTAAGCGGTACGGCACTCTATACTTTCTTGCCTCGTTTGGCGTGTTGGTCGGCATCCCAGTGTTTGGGCTGCTTATTAAGGGCGATAATTACGACGGGCTGGTGGCCATGTGCGGCGCGTTTTATGTCCTTACCACTATATTCCTTATTCTGTCTCGCCACGCCGCGGTCGGGTTCAAACTGTGCAAGGTTTGATTTCTCCATAGGCTTATTTATCAACATATTTCCAGAGGTGTATATTGCCGAGGTTTAGCATAATGCCGCGCTGAAATGAAATTAAATATAAAAACACAAAACAACAAATTCATTAAATTAGCACGACACGATGGTATCTAGTCCGTCTTACATATCACACGAGATTTGAGACGTTGCTTCAAACCTTATGTTGTTCCGATTACGTAACCGCCGCAACCGCCCACTCATTTTTTTATATTCCTCCCAACACAAAAACTCCACACCAAAAGAAATCGAGGCTTAGTGAACAACGAAAATTTCATCCACACAAATTTAATACCGTCACAGTTTTTTTTTTTTTCTATTTTTACGCGTCTAATCCAACTCCACCACATCATGATCCAACTCGGGGTATTCACAGAGGCAGACCACCTAGGCCCAGAACGAGACGAGCTTATTTCTATCGATGCGGATCCTATTGGCGACACGAAAATCACCGAGCTAGGGCACTTGCAAGGCGGCCGTGAGTACCGCATCAAAACCTTCACGCTGCCAGAACGAGGCGACAAGCTCTTCATGATGGCGACTGAATGCTCCAAAGAACTGCACTACCGCGACTCGTATCTCTTGTTCCACAAAAACAAGAACCTGTACAAGATGATTGCATCTGAAGAAGACAAGGCCAAGCTGATTGCACTAAACTACCTGCCCTTTGCGTTTCGAAGCCGACACGTTGGTGTCGTTACAGCCTACTCCATGTTTCGTCAGTTTGGCGCGCGTATTATCCGAAACGGCCGGCGAATCACGGACGACTACTGGGAAAGCAAGCTTCGAGAACAGGGCTATTCCGAATCTGACAAGGTGGACGATTCACACATGAACAAGCGGCAGAGCACTCAACAAAACGCGAATAATACTAATCCCGCGGCAGCGCATGTCAATAAAGACGGCGGTGGCGGCGGCGGCGGCGGCCCCCCACCATCTACACCGTCAGCAGCAGGGAACGTGGTGGTGAGTAATAATTATGCGGGCGGCGCAAGCAGCTCCTCAACTCCGACGGCCGCTGCTGCACCAATGGTAGCGGCACCTGCTCCCCCGACTCCTCTCCCCTCTGCCAATAGCTCGCTATACGGCGCATCTCCTTTATACACTCCAAATAATGCCTCCGCCGCCAATCACCACAACCCTCACCACAAAATGTCACCAACAGTAAACAGTCAAGGCAACGGAGTGTTCATTCCAGGGTCTGGCATTAACGGGAATTTTGATTTTCAAACAATCAAGAAGCAAAAGAAGGAGGATACTGGAAAACATGAAAATGAGGGCTCAGTGTTTGAAGCCCAGCATATGGTCAGCGAGTTTAACAAGTATCTAAACGACCAGCGGAAAGAACGGATTGGCATGTGGCAACAGTTTTGGACAATGCGGCAACAGCAACAGGAAAGCCTGTTGAAGAATGGCATTCGCGAGTTTTTGGAAAATGAAAACGACGACGAGATTACCATGCAACAGAAACAGTACCAGCTAGCTCAATTCATGCCACAACCGCAGCTTGGTGTGCTTGAACAAGACCCTCCAGCACTGATCCCAATGCAACAGCCTCCAGCTATCCATTCCGCCCAACACCATGCTCCTCAACACCAGCGGCCCGTCTCAGCTCAATACCAGCAACAACAGGCACAGGCACAGGCTCAGGCTCAAGCTCAACAACAGGCACAGGCCCAAGCCCAGCAGCAGCGGTATCGACGGCCTAGCAGCCAGTCTGCTGCTCAAATGCACATGGCGAGAACTCAGCAGCAGCAACAGCAGCAAGCAGCTACTCCTTCTCCACCACCTCAGATTCAGCAACAGCAGCAGCAGCAACAACAACAACAGCCACGAATGTATAGTCAGTATGCTCCACCGCCTCAACAACAGCAGCAACCACCACCACAGCAGTACGCACCGCCTCCGCAGCAATGGCGGGCTAGTCAGCAATGGGCAGCAGCGCCTCAGTACTATCAGTAGATGAGTGTTTCTTTTTAATCATTATTTAATTACAAAATCTTTGCATGGTATGCCCGCCGAGTCTTGTACACGTTATACCCCACAAGCACCAAGCCCTGCACGGCAATGATAATGACAATTAGAACCCAGAATGAGGGTCCGCCATGTTGCAACGCGTCGTTCACTGTGTCTGGGATTGCACCAAAAATGTTCTTGGCGTGGCTGTCCACGGTCTGAGAGATTTGCGCGTCGAGCTGCTGCTTCAACTTGTCCACCTCCTGGCTGATTGACCGTTGATGCTCAGTCTTTAGGTTGCCATGCTTGCTAGCATAGTCGTTAATCTTGGAGTCCAGCTGGGAAATCCGCAGGTCAATCTGGTCAAACTTTCTCCGCAGCTCGTCTAGCGAGACAGACAGTTTATCCACCGAGTCAAGCTTCTCCTTATGCTGAGCAATTGTCTTTATAACCTCGTTGTACTCCTTGTTATCGACTTGACGCGGTTCGACGGCAGGTTGTGCTGGTTGTACTGGTGGTACGGCCTCTGCTGGCGGCTGGTAGTTTGGCTTATGTCTCAACATGTCTGTAAGCACAGTCGGGTACGTTTTGAGCTTGTGAACGGCCACTGAGTCCGGGTGGTCGGTGGACGCCGCACTGACACCCAAAAACTGTCCAACTGGCAGCGACACCTTGTCAGTCTCAAAACACTTTTGCCCATTCACGTCCACAATAAGCGAGCCTTGGCCATACCCAACACGCACGACAAACTGAGACCCAGTGTTTCGATAACTAATCTTGCATAGAGAAAATGCCTTGTCGCTGGGTTTGGCCAGCCCGTGGTATTTAATCGACCCATCATTGAGATGGCCACGCAGCGTTCCCTCACCTTCACTCGAATCAAGCATGATTGCCAGCCCGTCCCATTGATCCTTGGAACCGTGGATTGGGCCTGCTTGGTTACGATCCGCAGCATACCACATTGCAAGCCCGCCGCCAGCCTTATCCGGGCCACCAACCGACAAACTCATCTCAACTGTCCATTCACTATGCCCCACTCGTCCTTTACCCCATAGCGAACCGTGCTGGTTGCCCACGTCGATTGGTGTTAGGGTCACTCGGTTATCCGCATACGCTGCCTTGCCGGAAATCTCCCAATCAGCTAGTGGACCGGATAATTGCTCGGGTAGGGACAAGCCAAAGTCTGGGGAGGGTGGTGGGTGTGCTGCAACCACCGTTATGATGCTGGCCAGTACAGATGTTGCCAATCTCATTGTTATTGTTTATTTGTTTGTGTGGTGTGTGTGTTGACGTACGTGTCTGTTTGGGAAGTTTGGGTTCTTGGGAAGTGAGGTGGAAAAAAAAAGCCGCGCCGCGTGCGCCCGCTGGCGGGTCTCTCTCTCTCTCTCCCAATGAAAAGAATTTTCACCCAGGCTATATATATTGCAAAACGACACACTATAACACAAACCCAACCATAAGCAATGTCATTTCTAGGACTCGGAGGCAACCCAGCAGCAGGCGGCGGCGTAAACAACCAGAAGATCCAGGCCGCTGAGACCGAACTGGACATGGTCTCGGACATGTTCAACCGGTTGGTGGAGTCGTGCCACACAAAGTGCGTCAACCAAAAGTACGCGGAGGGCGATCTAAACAAGACCGAGTCGTTGTGCTTGGACCGATGCGTTTCCAAGTACTTTGACGTGAACACAAAGGTCGGCGAGGTATGTCATGTGCTCATTACTATCCAATTACTAACAATCCCCCTCTACAGCATATGCAAAAGCTTGGTCAAAACCAGGGTAGTTTCAGCATGCCGCGATAGATTTTTTTTTTGTGTTACATATCAATAATTTTTACATTTAAAACAGGCTACCAAGTCGCAATCGCACGCCCTCAAAGCTGTTAAGTTTGGGCCGCACGTCGAGGTAGAAGCTTGGCATATCGGGCATCATTGGGTTTGGTTTCCCAGAGTAAAAGTCGATAACGTAGTCAACGTGGGTGCCGCACCGGTCAATGGTCCAATCGTGTCTGTCAAACGGCTTGGATTTGCCCATCATGTAGTTCCACCGCGCGGTTGGGGTTAGTTTGGACGAGTCGCCTTCAAACCGGACTAGTTGCGGCCCGTTACATTTGCTGCCTCCTTGACCCTCTTCCCACTTCATAATCTCCATCCACGCTCGTTCGTTGACGGCATTGTGGATGGGGATGATTGTTTGCATGTCTTTGGCGTCGGGGTCAAACTTTTTCCGTTTCATGGCCTCGAAAAACTGCTGCTGTGAAGGGTAGATCCAGTTTTGGCCTGGTGTGGACGCTCGTGGGATTGACGAAACCTCTCGTTCTGTGGGCAGAATTGATGGTTGTGATGATGACGATGATGATAACGGGGTGTCTCGGTCGGATGAGCATGCAGAGTTGAGGTATTTGGAGCGGTCGTTGGGGTCCACAGGGCATTCCGACTCGCCGCCGTTGAGAGTGGTACTGCCAGCTTGCTTCTTGACCCAAGCCTCTCGTGCTTTGTGGTCCACTGGACACTTTTCTTCGCTATTATTCCCGCTCATTTTTGTTTGTTAAATGAATACCCAGTTGGGAAAGAAGAAAAAAAAAAGAGAGAAAAAGTTTTTGATGACATTAACCGCGCGGAGCCGTAAGCTTACCACCACCCATATAGAGCCAAGTAAACACCGGGTGTGGCAACAACTATGCAAACTCTGTAGGTTGAATGCGTGTTCAGATTGAATCTAAAATCGGTCTACACCATCGACGACGACGAAACACCCCCCTGTAAGTTTGTATGACTACTATAGATGCCTGGATCGTTCGCATGGGGCGAATACGAGCCGCACCAAAACGTGAGCCGCAATTTCCACCCCCCTTCGAGGCCGATTGCGCCGTGATTCCGCGCTCTGGGTTTGCAAAATCAGGCAAGTGTCGCGATATAGCGTGCCAGTTATATCCATCATCAATCACGATTACTAATCTACTCAAACATTATTTTGTTCCGATTATGTAAGCCGGTACTGTAAGAATCTCACGTATTTCCAATTTTTTTTTTTTTTTTTTTTTTTTTTTTCATCTCCCAACAACAATCATGGTGAAAGCGGCGTTTTCAGCGCCAGGTAAGGCGTTTTTCGCTGGCGGGTACCTCGTGCTGGACCCTCAATACCACGCGTATGTGGTCGCTCTATCGGCTCGTATGCATGCAGTGATTGACGGCAAGGCTGTCGTCGGTGGGGACGACGAGGGCACCAAGATTAGCGTCGTGAGTCCTCAATTCCAACAGGGGGAGTGGAGCTACCAATGCAAGCTCAACACACTTGACATCACCAGACAGGGGAACAACCCGTTCATTGAGTGTGTGGTGCGTGCCGTTCTTGCGTACGTCAACCCGCAATCCTCGCATAAAGTCAGCATCACAATCTGGTCTGACGATGAGTACCATTCTCAGTCCTCCTCCGCCTCCGCCGCGCAAAACACTCCCAGTCAGTTCACTATGCATGATAAACCAATCAATAAAGTGCCAAAGACTGGGCTGGGTTCGTCGGCGGCGTTGACAGTGGTGGTGACGGCTGCTCTGTTGTCGTATTTCCTAGGGTCGGCCGACCAGCGAGTTGTTCATAACATCAGTCAATTGGCGCATTGTACGGCGCAGGGGAAAGTTGGGTCTGGGTTTGATGTCGCGTCGGCAGTTTATGGCTCCACTTTGTATAAACGGTTCCCTCCTGAGCTCCTAAGTGAGGGCGGTCTGACTGACTCCTCGCAGCAGACATTTGAAAATGTCAAGCAGATTGTGGATATGGAATGGCCTATGGAGGTTAGCCCCTGCTCGTTGCCTGATAAATATGCATTGTTAATGGGCGATGTCTGTGGTGGGTCTGAAACTCCTAAACTGGTTAGCAAGGTTTTGCAATGGCGAAAGGAAAACAGCAGCCGTGCTTTGGAAGTGTGGACCCGGCTCGACCAAGCGAACATGGGGTTCGTCAAGCTACTCGATGAAACTACTGGTGGTAATGAGAAGGAACTGGCTGTCCAGATTAAGGAGATTCGAAAGTGGTTGAAGATTATGAGCGAGGAGAGTGGGGCGCCTATCGAACCAAAGGAACAGACTGAATTATTGGATAGCGTATGCCAGATTGAAGGTGTAGTCGGCGGCGTGGTTCCCGGTGCTGGTGGGTACGACGCAATTGCATTGCTAGTCAAGGCAGACAAGATTGATGATATCAAATCTGCCGCAAAGAGTAACGACCTGTCTAAACATGTACAATGGTTCAACCTGCGGGAAGAAAACTTGGGGTTTGTCAAAGAGGACCCAAGTAAGTATTCAACTGTATAATAATTTAAATGCATTCTTCGTACCTTTTCACGACTGTCAACAATTTAGCAGAAGTGTTGGCCAGCTGGTGTGGACCTGTTCCATCCAGATAGTTTTGTGTAGTCGTGACCGCTTGTTGATCCAAGTCGATCGCCCAAACGCTCTATTTCCAACGATCTATATGTATAAAGAAGAAAAACGTAGCCAGGTTGTTTTATTGTCGCCATGCTGTGAGTTCTAAATATACAAGCGGAATCAATCAACATTAGAAATCTACCAGCCTAAAACCATAGTAGGTAAGCTTACCCCCGAGCTCGCATTAAAAACATAAAATTTACTTAAAGCCGTGATTAAAAAACATGTAGGATCCATGGCTGATATCGTTGAGCAAACAAGGGAATCTCAAACTCCGGCTTACCGAGAATAGGGTGGGGCAAAAGCTCGGAACGGGACAACCAACCCCGCCGTGCTCGAACCGCGGTACATACCAGTTCTGCGCGGGGGGCAGTAGGAAATGATATAAGAACCAACGTGCTTTCGCGATGGCTCTGTTCCACACTCTCCTGCCCCCTAAGACATCTATATATTCAAAATGAACACACGAAACCAAACAATCATTATTGGGTGCGGGTTTTCCGGTATTGGTTGCGCCATCGCGCTCAAAGACCACTTCAAAACGACAGACTTTGTCATGTACGACAGGCAGTCAAGAGTAGGAGGGACCTGGGCGGCCAATACTTATCCTGGATGTGCCAGCGACGTCCCTGCACCATGGTACTCCCTATCAACCGACCTAAACCCAAGCTGGTCCAGAATGCAACCACCACAACCAGAAATGCAAACCTACCTAGAAGGAGTTGTAGCCAACCACGGGCTGGAACAACACCTTCGTCTAAACCACACCGTCGATAAGCTAGACTGGGACGATAAGGAGCAGGTCTGGAACGTCACGGTAACAGACCAATCTACAAACGAAACATTCACCCACTCGGCAAAACTAGCCCTAATGTGTCAAGGGTTTTTGGTCTACCCAAACCATTTTGACATAGAAGGGTTACGAGATGGCACGTTCCAAGGAGTGTACATGCATAGCGCCACCTGGGACCACTCTGTTGATCTGAAGGACAAGAATGTGGTGGTTATTGGCAATGGATGTTCGGCATGTCAGATTGTACCGTCGATTGTAGATGAGACAAAATCACTGACCCAGATCATCCGCTCGCCCCATTGGTACGTCCCAGCTCATCCACCCGCAATTTTCCGGCTTTACCAAAGACTAACCGGGAGTTTTGGTGACTGGGGCATGCGAGTATTTCGCGCGTTGTTATTCGCAGGTAGCGAGGCTCGTGCACCGTTATACAATAGCCAAAACTGGTTGAGCGAGTATGTGGCATCTAAACAAGAAAAAAAGAGCATGGATTATATGAAGGAAACCATTCCAAAAGAGTACCACGATATCACCCTACCGGATTTCAAATTTGGATGTAAACGGCTCATTTACGATCAAGCTTATACACAAGCGCTGCACAAAGACAACCTACTGCTGACCAAGCAAGACATTACACATCTCACAAAGGACCATATCCACACAAAGCAGGGGAATTCATACCCTTGCGATGTGTTGGTTGCAGCCACCGGCTACGACACAAGAAAGTCCCTCACCGCAACGCCAATCTACGGCCAAGACAAGTCTGAGACAGTCGCCGATCGGTGGAATAGAGAGGGTATCTCTGCATACAACACGTTGATGGTAGATGGATGCCCAAATATGTTCTTCTTGGCAGGCCCTAATAGCGTGACCGGCCATTCATCAGTGGTGTTTGCTATCGAAAACGCCATGACTTTTCTTAAAAAAGTAGCTGCTCCAGTTATTCAAGGCAAGAAAGAGTCGTTCCAGGTTACCACCTCTGCATACCAGTCTTGGAAAGACACAATGGCCGAGGTACTGCCAAAGACAGTGTTTTCTACCCCGCTAGGTGGTTGCGTCTCTTGGTACGGGACGGGAGGAAACTTTGTCACCTACCCATGGTCACAAATCACATATTGGTTGTATACCAAATTCCCAACCTGGTCGGATTTGGAATATGTCAGTGCTGATAAAAAGAATGTATAAGGCCCTTCCGCGGGTCACAATGTAGTATCTATAGACAAGCAAGCCTATATATACACTTATATGTTACGTCAGGAAATGCAAAAAATTGAAACCCACAACCTATTTTGCAAAAAAAAAGAACACTCGGTAACGGGGAATTGAACCCCGGTCCCCCGCGCGCTGTTGATTGCTCAACTGACAGGCGGAAATTCTAGCCACTAAACTATTACCGATTTGCTGGAAAATGAGATTTTCAGACCGCTAGCTTCGGCAGGTCATCGTGCGGCTCGTGAGCCGCGCGAATTGCGGCTCAATAACACTCCATTGTATAAGGCTATTGAACAAGCTGGTGGAGAAGCGACGGGCTTTGTCGACGATATCACGACCATCCTTCACGGCGATGCCGATAGAAACACGAGGAAAATGTCCGAAATTATTACAATATGTGAAGCTAGACTACGGTGATAAGCTAGGATTTATGCATTTCAACTTGCATATGAAGAAGGTGCACCGGACTGCGGGCCGGTTTGTTCAGACAAATGTACATGGCTTGTGTGGTCCCGATTATTGAGTATGGGTGTGAAGTATGGCAGGAGCGGGCGTACAAGCAAGACGTGAAGGCGATTACGAAGGTGCAGAATCAGGCTCGGGTGGGTGCAGAGTTCAAGAAGTGGGATGAAAAGGGGGTTGAAGCGGTGATCGAGTTCGCCAAAAGTGGTACAAAGTATCGCACACATTCCCATCTAACAACAGCTGAGGACAGTAGAAGCCTGTTCCAGGCAGAGACTTTGTCTCCCCCAGGTACTCCAAGTGCGGCGAGCGCAAGCTCCGACTTTACCAGAGCCGAAATCGGGACCCTACTAATTCTATTTATGTAATTAACAATAAAATGATTTCAAGTCCAGTCCAGTGCGGCTCAGATTGTCTCAAGTGCTCACACTCCCTTTATATGCACTTTTATTGTTAATGATTAGTATTGGAAATGGTCAATAGCACAAATTAAACAATTCTTTTTTTTTTTTTTGGTTTTATTTATATTTACAGAAATGAACGGTAGGTGACATCATCATCATATACAATGTCTTCCAGCTTAAGAATATACTCACCCTTAACAAACACCTCATCATTAGCCTTCTTTAGTTCTTCATTCTGCTTGCAGAGTCGAAGACGCAAAATTTCATTCTCATTGCGTAGCTCATTTCCAGACAATTGTAGTTCTTTCATGTCCTTGGTTTGGTTATAAACCAATTCTTTAAGGTCGGTGGTCTTGGTGAGTAGGTCGTCTAGATCGTTGTTGTATGTTCGAACTTGGTCCACAAGCTCATCTCGTGCCTTTTCAAGCTCCGTAATGGTCAATGATTGGCTATGAATCACATCATTCAGCATTGGAATCTGCATGGAACAGAGTTGTAGTTCCCGGTTGTAATCAGCAACCTGGCAAGAAAGCTGGCCGAGAAAGTTATGCTCAGCCTTTTGGGAATCCAGCCGATCCATAGCCCGGTTAAACTCACGGGCACTGTTATGCGTTGTTAGGTGGCCCACGTTTATTCCAATATTAGCAACAGCCTTTTGAAGTTCCTGGATTTGTAATCGCATTTCTGAAGTATCCTCGGTGTTGGCAGCCAGCTGGGTAACGAGGGTTTGAATATCATCTGATGGGGCAGCGGCCTGTGGTGGCCCGTCTCTTTGACAAAAACCGCCAATTTTGGAAAAACCCTCCTTGGTGTTGTGAAACATGTGAAAAGGCTTTTCATATTCGGGTGGAGTGACTCTTTCTTCTTTTTCTTCTTGTTCTTGTTCTTGTTCTTGTTCTTTCTCCTCTTCTTCCTCTTCTTCTTCTTCTTCCTCTTCATCCCCTTCCTCATCCTCATCGGCAACTTCTTCGTCATCTTGGGCAGCGTCCTCTTCGTCAGCCTGTTCGCCAGCATCACCTTCTTGGCCGGTAATCGAGGTCGCCAATGTATCAGCGACTGAACCATCAGAATCGTACCCATCGTCGACTAGCGTCTCGTTTCCAGAGACCCGATCCGAATCAGTTTCGTAATCATACGTTACCGGATAGTGGTAGCTAAGGTCAGATGAGGCGACATCAGCCTCCTGCCCAAACTCAAGCTCATATGCCGCACCGTGCGGGTATGCCACATAATATTCCTCCTCATCTTCCGAAATGGCTTCGGCCAAGTTATTAGTGTTGCTACCCGGGTATACAAACTCATATTCCCGGTCGTAAATGGAGAGCGGCAATTCATCTACTCGAGGAGAAGGAGGATAATACATGGCAAACACGAAATCGTTATTATCCAAACCCGGACGTGCGTTGCTAGTCCTGGGTTCGGAATCGCTGCTAATAGTTCTGCTATTGTTTGTTGGAATTGTCATTTTTCTTTATTGTAATTTCAAAAAGTGTGTTAAGAAAGAGAGGAAAAAGAGACGAGAAAATAGAGGGAAAAAGCTTCCCTTTTATAACCACCTTTTGTCAATAATGTATTAAACTACTTGTGCCTACCTCAATTGGGATAAAAGTTTTGGTTAAGAGTAAGGAAGTGCGGCGTGAAGCATGTCCGTGTGGTTTTTGGGGGGTTGTAAAACTAATCGCCTTAATTGCTCTAGCACCTTCCTCGTATAGCTCTAAAGCTTGTTTATAACTCTGATTACGAGGGGAGGGTTTACTATGCCATGGTTTATGAAAAAAACTTGTAATAGAATGTTTCATCCCCTTAATATATTTGAATATACAGATATAGATGT
>JAJLUJ010000006.1:166143-193409 GCA_030564235.1 Blastobotrys elegans
AAAAAAAAAAAAAAAAAAAAGCCTAGTTGCTACATTAGTAAATGTTTCCGCCTTTCTCACTATTAAATGTACCTGCATACAACGGAGATTTAGGGTGTAAAACACAACCACAACGTGTACACGCGTGCTTTCGTAGTAGAGAAGAGTTTCCCATGGAGTGACAAATAAAGGTGGCCGGGCGAGTACTACGTATTACCAGGGGGCTTGCAAATCGATCATGCTTCAAAAATCCAACTTTTTTCTAAATTGGCGAATTCAGTGCACACGCCGCAGATACCGCGGCTCGCATGTAATATGCCAAACCTGTAACCCGGAGCTGGCGCCCCGATAGTCTATATATGTAAGTTTACAAGCAGCGCTATATGCGCTCTCGATTAATGACGCTGATCTAAGAATTCGCGCCCGATCGATGTCCACCTCCTTGCCGTGGCAACAACAAACAACGCGGCGGTGGCGATGCCGGTCGCGGTTGGGAAAGAAGGGAAAAAAACATAAACACTATATACACCCCCCCTCACTATCACTACTAACACTTGCTAGCCAGCGCGATCGAAACACCTCCTCCAAAGCTATACTATATAAACAGCTATCCATTCGCTCCTCGATTTCGTTTCCAAAATAAATAAAAAGAGGGTCAGGTCTATATCGATCCTACTCGCATCTTTTTCTCTCTCTCCACCGCAAGATGGTCTCAACATTACTTTTACTAGCTACCAATACATTCTCCAAGGTTGCTAGTGAGTATGTTTGGCTCACTGCCTACAACATGGTAGCGGAGCCATCCACCAACCACGACCTGGCCATCCTGCTGTGGATCAATTTGCAAAAGTTCACCTGGGTCGGCATGTTCTGGTATCTTGTCCAGTACCCTTGCGAGATGATGGTCATGGTACTAGGCTGGGCCGAGGCCTTGTTGGAGAAATGCGACTACGCACCACCAGACGCTGCTACCACGTCGTATGATATGCCGCTGAGGTTCCCAACGTTGGAGATTGTGGAGCCAGCACCGGCGGCCGCCACTACTACTGTCGTGTCTAAACCGCGTACACCGGAGCCAACTTACCGGACGTATGGGTACTCATTCACGCCGCCGCGCCAATCACGCAAGGAAATGTCTGAGAAGCTGCAGCGCGAGCTATCAAAGGTGGAAAAGACGTCGAGAACGTCAGCTACCACATTTCCATTACGGCCTATGCAAAAGTACAATTTGCCTCGGGTTCATGGGTGCAAGCTTTATAAACGCCGGTCTGAGGACCAGCTGTCCCCCGTGCGGGAGATTGTCGAGGACTCGCCGCAAAAGCTCGAGCTGATCCAAAACAACTTGTTGGAATTCGACCAGGAACCGGTGCATGTCAATACCATCCAGTTTGCAAACATTCCTCGAAACAAACAGTCCATCAACCGAAGCAAGAGTCGGGGGAATGGCAGTAATAACAAGCAACAGCCGCGCAAAAAATCAGTAAAGCTGGACCACACACGCGTCTCTAGCGATAGCCGAGTTATTAACTCAAATAGCATGCCACGCCGAATAACCCTGAGCCGCCTAAAGTCTGTCGTGCGAAGCGTATCTCATTAGTTAGACTTGATTCAAATTTTTCTTCATCAAAAATCCGAGGCAATACGCTTACTAAAACTAAGGCCCTTAGAAAAGGTCTCGACCTGCCCCAGCTAAAACATTTAAAACAGGTCGGTCTAGACTGCCCTAGGCGACTTATCGCCCTAAACCAGTGATATTGAACTAGAGCGTACTATGGTTGATGCCGTCATTCATAATAATAAACTATAAACTAAACTAGCCGGCGTTCTTTAGGTGTTTATTTTTTTTTTGCAAATTTATAAGCAAGGAAATTGTTCTCAAGGATTCTTCCCAATCCCTTTTCAGTCACAACGCAAAGCCCGCGCACAAGAATAAAAATGCTCTTTTCCCGCCGTGTCGCCACCGCTACTATAAAACCGCCACCTTTTCTCCATAAAACACACACTCTCTCCCCACTCACACTCAGACTAATGTCAACCGCAACTTCATTCTACTCTCTCAAACCAGCCGACAAGACCAACGAACCATTCGACTTTTCCAAACTCAAGGGCAAGGTCGTGCTGGTCGTCAATGTCGCGTCAAAATGCGGGTTCACTCCTCAGTACAAGGGCCTAGAGGAGCTCTACCAGCGGTACAAGGACAAGGACTTTGAAATCTTGGGTTTCCCATGCAACCAATTTGGCAAGCAAGAACCAGGCTCGCAAGAAGAAATCGCCGAGTTTTGCCAGCTCAACTACGGGGTCTCGTTCCCAGTCTTGCAAAAGATTGATGTCAATGGCGCAAACGCCGATCCAGTGTACGAATACTTGAAGAGCAAAAAGGGTGGTCTGCTCGGTTTCAAGGGCATCAAGTGGAACTTTGAAAAGTTTTTGATCGATGCCGAGGGAAATGTCGTTGAACGATGGGCTTCAACCACTTCCCCAAGCTCTATTGCTCCAAAAATTGAGCATTATCTAGAGCAACGTGATGAAAAGAAGGACGTTGCCGAAGAAAAGGCAGCCAAGTCTAGTCCAACCACCACCGCTCCATCCGCTCGTCCAGGTGATGGTGCTTAATACGAGGAACATTATATATATAATTTTTTTTTTAATACGGTAATAATAATAAATTAAGACATGGAACTTCGAGTTCGGCGCGATCGAGACGATGTTGAGCCATTGCTGTTGCTGCTGGCGGGAGGAGTGACGGCGGGGCCAACCCCGTTTGTGCTGCTTCGTTTTCGCTTCTTTGGTTCAGGCTCCACTTTTTCTTCTTCTTCTTCTTCTTCTGGTTCCTGTTCCTGTTCCTGTTCCGCCTCCTCCTCCTCTTCAGGCTCAGGCTCTTCAGCAACCTCTTCGGCCGGTTCAGAATCCTCTTGATACTCAACCTCCTCCTCTTCATCGTCAAGTTCTTCGTCGTCTTCAACAAAGTCTTCGGAAGCGGCTCGTTTGGAGCTTCGGCCGTTTGAACCGCCATTGCTCTTTTTGGCGGCGGCTGCGGCACCACCACCACCTGGGGCGTTTTGAGCGGCAAACTTCTTGTCCAGCTCCTTGGCAATGTTATAAGCTAGAGTGTGGCATCGACGCAAGATTTCTGGCGCACTTCGAGACAAAAAGAACCAGTCGAATCGGAACATTGGCGAGTCTCGAACGGCATCTCGAATCATGTCCGCCAAATTTTCTTCATCATAACCGAACCGGTGCATTTGAACAATCAAAAAGCGATCTTCTTCTTCGCTAAACTGCTTCTTGCCGTGACCAGCCCCATACTTGACTTGCAGTTGTTGCATTGGGGCGGTGGAGCTTTCAACCTTTTCACGAATCAGCTCCTTGTACCGCTGGTTCTTTTTGGCTTTTTGCTCCCCAGCCTTGATTTGCGCAATTTGACGCTCATGACCGTCAATCTCTTCATACCGTTTCCAAAACGTCTTGGCATATGCCTTAATGTCAGCCTCTTCCTTCTCCATATCTTCAGCAATCTCCTTATACTTTGTTCGGCCGTGTCTCACTACCGCGTTGATAAACGCAAAGTAATCACGCTTGGAGAAGGATGGAAAGCCTTCCTTTTTCAGCTTTTCCATCCGCTTCACTTCATTAGACGTTAGTTCAACTGCATTCTTCATTTCCTTCTTAATCAGCTTGACATCCTCAGGCTTGTACTTGGCAAATACAATCTCCTGTTGGTCTTCTGGGAGACCTTTTCGGAACGCAGAGAGGTGCTGTTGTTGCAAGTCAACAAACTCTTGTGGGAAAAAGTGGTGGTCGGCAACGTTAACGTAACCTTCTGGTTTTGGCTCCTTTTTGGCGTTTGGACCTCGCCCACCAATCTTGTTCTTGTAGTACGTGTCTTGAGAGTAGTCGCCCTTTTCCTTTCGAGCTCGCTTGCCTAGCGTCACCACACTATACACCTTCTTTTCCTTTGTCTTGTGGTCCTTGCCTTGCCAAGTGTAGGCGGATTCAGAGCTAAACTTTTGCAACCCGTCGATACCCAAATCATCATACTTGCTGTTGAGTTGCTGGGTTTTTTGCTCGCCTTGGGCTAGCAATTGGTCTAGTTCTTCATCGGTGATTTTGGCGCTGATTCCTTCCTGGTTATTGTTCAAGGCAGATTGGGCGCCATGCTGGATCATGTCAATCAGGTCGTTATTCGATGAAGCATTGCTGCTCTTGGTCTGAGCACGGCCCTGTTGAATAACCAACTGGTCAAGCTTGAGCTTTTGCATGGCTCGTTCCAAAACTTTTTCTTCAACAGAATCATCAGTAATGAACCGCAACACCTGTACTTGCTTGGTCTGCCCGATTCGGTGGGCCCGGTCCATAGCTTGCAAATCAGCCTGCGGGTTCCAGTCTGAGTCGTACAAAATCACCTTGTTGGCGGTAGTCAAGTTGATACCCAACCCACCAGCACGTGTCGTCAGCAAAAAGATAAACTTTTCAGACCCGGGTTTGTTATAGTCTTCAATTGCAGTGATACGATCCTCATGAGCAGTCTGACCGTCGATTCGGCAGTACTTGTACCCCCGGAATAGACAGTAATCTTCCAAAATATCCAAGACACGGCTCATTTGCGAAAAGATCAACACCCGGTCACCGCCCTTTTGGAACCGTTTCAATAGCTTGTCCATGACTACCATCTTGGCACAGTTTTCCACCAAGTGCTCGTCGGTGGTGTATGGAGGACCCGGCTCAGCGCCTTCGAATAAATATGGGTGGTTGCAGCATTTCCGCAGCTGCATGACAATGTTCAACAACCGCGTCTTTTCACCCTTCTTGACTTGACCATTAACGGCGTCAATGTCCTTGGACAGCAGCTTCTTGTACCATTGTAGTTGCATTGCAGACATGCCCACATACACGTTCTGTTCAATCTTTGGCAGCAGGGATGTTTCCACATCAGACTTGATCCGTCGAAGTAGGAACGGTTGTAAAACACGGTGGAGCTGTTGGACAACAGTGTCCTTATCCTGACCTTGTCCTTCAAACCACTCGTCAAATACTTGCGAGTCGGAAAACACGTCTGGAAGGATGAAATTCAACAAGGCCCATAGCTCGTGCAGATTGTTTTGCAGCGGGGTACCAGTGACCAGCAGCCGGTTTCGTGAATTGAACACTCGAATGATTTGGGATAGAGACGATTCTTCATTCTTGATTCGGTGCGCTTCATCAACAATAATAGACTGCCACGCAAACTTTTTCAAGTGGGACTTTTCACGCAGCACCATTTCATACGACGTGATGCAAACATCAAAATCGCATGACAAGAGCCGATCGCTGATGAGCTTGGCTCGCGACTCCTTATCACCTTGTAGAACCAACGTGCTGACTTCTGGAGTCCATCGGTGGAATTCCTTATCCCAATTATCCAGCGTGGATTTTGGCACGATAACAACGTGAGGCCCGCTGATACCTTTAATATACCGCAAGTAGCCTAGGAACGCCACGGTTTGTAGCGTCTTTCCCAGTCCCATCTCATCGGCAAGGATCCCAGAAATGTTGTTTTCGTGCAGGGAAATCATCCAGTTGAGGCCTTGAACTTGGTAGTCACGCATTGTCCCATTATGAATAAACCCCGGTGATTCTTCAAACACAGTCTGCTCGTTTTCAACCTCCTCCTCGTTCAACAATTCGGCATCTTCCTGTTTTTCAGTCTTTCGGTGTCGATGGTCCTTGGATTGGGTTGTGGGTTTGCCTTCTTCTTGCTCGTCCAGTTCGTTCAAAATCTCTTGGAAAGCAGGATCAGACTTGGCCCGCGCGTTGATAAAGTGGCGGAACAATTCAGTCAGACCAATAAGGTACTTGAACCGCTTGGCTGAGTCCTGCAGCTTTTGCTTATTTAGCGATTTGTTTTGCTCCAGAAAATACGACTTTCGTTGCGAGTTTATCTGTGATTTGGACATTTCAATTGGCGCCGGGGTGCTAGCATTGGATGTACGCGCTGTTGTGATCCCAGATGGTTGCTAAAGAAAAATAAATAAACGGGTTAGTTGGTTGATTTATACTGACTGGCGCTTAATTTCCAATAAACTTACAAGACTCGCGTCGACGCCTGCTTCTTTCATTTCTACATCATTGTCGTTCGAAACCTTTGGTTCCTCGTGTTCCTTGGCACGTTCCTCGACCGCTGGTTGTTCTTCATGCTCGTGCGACATTGTTATTCAGTATACGCGGTGGAGAAGAGAAAAAAAAAAAAAAAAGTGGTTGTGAAAAAGAAAAAGACAAGAAAAAAATGGGGCAAAGGAAAATTTCTTTATAGAAACAAAAAAAAAAAGAGCTTCGATCGCGCGCGAGGGAAAGAAGAAAAAAAAAATGTAGTGGTGTTTATAGCAGCTCCAGCGCCCTCCCTCCCCCCTTTCCTCCCGGCCAGTAAGCTGCCATCCGGTATAAAACCACCAAGCGTATTCTGCTAGTTTATGGTGGGATATCACCGTGCACGTTGGATGGTTTACAGCTAGGACGTGAGCAACAGTCAACTGAAAGGTATGGACAAGATTCAGCATTACCTGCCTGACCCGTGTCGCGATATCCTCCCTTCGTGTTTTGAGGTAAACGACTTGCCACTACACGCGATTTGTTATCAATTTACGGGTTGTTGAAGGCCCTCTATCACCACGAACGTGTTTTTATAAACAGTACGGGTGTTTTTAGGATATGCTGAGGTAGAGACGCGTCTTTTATAATGGACTGGTGCGTGGCAGCTTCTCTAATGCGCAAAACCGCCACTTTCTACACCATGATTAGATTCCAATACTACATGAAGGCTGATAGGTTATTCCCAAAACCGGGGAAATGTGTGTGTGTTTTTTTTTTAATTTATTATTTTTCTGTTGTCGTTGCTAGGGCGAGGGGCTAGTGGGTTGCGCCGCACGAGGCTCATGCCATGCTATATACAAGTTTAGCCCAATCGGGTACCCCATTCCGGTTCAAATCCCATATCCTCATCTTTAATATCGCCGTCTCGGATCATTCTAATATTTTTTTTAATTGTGGTTAGTTGACGTTTCGCTCTGTGTGTGTTGTGGTGAGGGGTGTAACATACCTAGGGTCGAGGTGGCTGAGTTTATCAAGCGCGGTCTGGCCTGGTGCTTTCTCTTCTTCATCCTCGGGTCGTTTTGCAGGGATCATAAACTCGTTATCGCAATGGGGACAGAAGGAGTCGGCTTCTTCGTCGAAATCGGTCAGGTCTTTTCGGAACGGCTTTTTACACTTTTTGCATGCAAACGTCATCTCAAGGGTCTTTTGGAGTTCATGGTCTTCGCTCTCTCCATGGCCTATTTCTCCGAGTTAGTACATATTTACATTCCCGTGGTAATGGATTTGTTTTGGTTCACGTACATTCTGGGCAGTCGTACCATTTGCGGCAGCACTTTAATCAAGTCGCGTCGTTAGCAGGTCTTTTATTTATACCTTCTCAATAGCTCAATAGGGGTGTGTGCCATACCGTTGTTCGGATAGCGACTTGTGCGTTTAGAATGTGTTTGCACATGTTTATATATCGTAAATCAGTTTTTGCCGTGAGCAGATCAGGGAATTTAAAAGGGGGATTTTTTTTTTCTTCCTTCATTTTTGCTCCCAATTCGTTTCCGGTTTGATTACGTAATGAGCTTGGGGTTTTGTTGTTGTTGTGGCGTAAGAGAAAAACAAAACAACCCCGATACGTATACGTTTATACAGATGTCGAGAGGGTTACGGTAAGTCTAGTTCAGGGGCGGTCACCAGTATGTGCTGGGTTGGTATTTTTTGTACGAGCCAGTATGGACGATGTGTTGGAAATCGGTAAAATTTTGAGCCGCACAATGTCTTGGGGGATGGAAGCCGAGGCCGTACATGCCAATCCTGTGTGGGTTTCTGCTTTTCGTTCCGATGAGAAAGAGAAGCAATATGTTAGATGGTTACCTTATATATAGCCCGGCTCGTTCCGTGTTTTCATCGAAAAGCGTTGATACATTGATTAGTGATCAATCCTCGCGCGCGCGCAGAATTTTTTTTCTTCTCTCTTGAATTCCCTCTTTGCGGGAAAAAAAAGCGATTTCAAATCGTTAATTAATTTTACATTCACGACTACAACATATAACACAAACATGGCGACAATACTCAACCAAGTCGAGTCAACAACAACAACGAAAGAGCTCAAAGCGCCCGAACCGGAACACTGTCCTGGCACTGAGTCTGAACAGGCCGGCAAAGCAGACGCCTGCGATGGCTGTCCCAACCAACAAATCTGCGCATCATCCACACCACAAGGCCCTGATCCCGACATTCCACTAATCACCGAACGGCTCAAAGACGTCAAGCATAAAATTTTAGTTTTGAGCGGGAAGGGTGGCGTGGGGAAATCCACCTTCACCTCGATGCTCGGCTGGGCGTTTGCCTCCGATAACAGTGAGGAAGAGGTGGGGTTGATGGATCTGGACATTTGCGGTCCGTCAATGCCACGAATGATGGGAGCAGTAGGCGAGCAAATCCACACCTCTGCCGATGGATGGAGCCCTGTGTATGTTGCCGATAACCTTGGCATGATGTCCATCTCATTCATGCTACCTAGCGAAGACTCTGCAATCATTTGGCGAGGGCAAAAGAAGAATGGCATGATCAAACAGTTCCTCAAAGACGTTGACTGGGGGAAACTCGACTACATGATTGTTGATACCCCACCAGGAACGAGCGACGAGCATTTGTCAGTCAACCAGTACTTGAAGGAGAGTGGGCTTGACGGGGCCATTATCGTCACCACGCCACAAGAAGTCGCTTTGCTCGACGTTCGGAAAGAGATTGACTTTTGCCGCAAGGCTGGGATCAAAGTGCTGGGGCTTGTTGAGAACATGAGCGGGTTTGTTTGTCCAAACTGTAAAGGCGAGTCGTTCATCTTCACCCCAACGACTGGCGGTGGTGAGGCGCTCGCCAAGGAAAAGAACATTCCATTCCTGGGTAAAGTGCCTCTTGACCCGCGGATTGGAAAAAGCTGCGACTATGGCGAGTCGTTTTTTGAAGAATATCCCGATTCACCGGCCTCAACAGCGTTGATGGATATTATCGCCAACATTAAGAAAATTGTGGAGTAGTGTATAGTATAGTATAGACGTGTATTTATTTAACCAAGGACCTCCCAGCTGCGCTGCGCTTTAAAATTTTTTTTTTCTTTCCTTTTAGGTCGACGACTTCATGATCCGCACAATCAACCAGGCTGCTCGCCGCAAATTTAAATTGCGTGGGTATAAATTCTCCGCCCCGCACTTTGCTAAACGCTCCCTCTTCACAACCACAGCAAAAATGTCGCAGCAACAAAATCTAGCAGACACCGACGCGCCAATCGCGCAATTAGAAGTCAAGGACCACTTTCTCAAGCTAAACAAGGATGAGCAATTGTACGCACATCACATGTCCCGAGCCTCGTACTGGGGCATGCGAGCTGTGCTACGATCGGTCAGCTATGAAAGTGAAGACATTTACGACATGATTGTTACTCTGTACAATGCGGTCAATGGAGACTGGACCAAGCTGGAAAGTGTAGTAGGCAAGGAACCTGCCACTCACTTTTTGGAATACTCTTCTCAGTTCTTGTCCAACGGTGGCAATTACAAGTCGTTTGGAGACTCCAAGTTTGTGCCACGATTGAGCGAACAAGATTTTGGAAAGATTGCCAAGCTGGATTCCAAAGCCGCTGCGTTGTTTGATAACGTCAAGGGCCCATTGTACTCCACGACCCCAGAGGAAATGAACTTGCTGGGGTATCCAGACAAGGGCCACATGTCTAGCTACTATTCTAGCAACGTGACCTCTGAGGACATTGAAAAAGTGCAAAAGGTACTTGAACAAAACCACATTATGGTTGAAAACACCCGATTGTTCAAGAATGATGGCGGGTTTGTCCTCAAGATTGCGTCGGCTCAGACCACCCCAAATGGCGAATTCAACGCGGAATATGACGTTGACGGCACCTCTCTAAAGCTTGAATACGGCGACCACGCCAAGGAGTTTAAGCAGATTGTCAAGGAGCTGGAATCGGCTCAACGTTATGCGGCCAACTCGCACCAAAAGACCATGCTGACTCACTACATTGAGTCCTTCAAGACTGGCTCAATGAAGGAACATGTTGAATCGCAACGGGCTTGGGTTAAGGATTTGGGCCCGTCTGTTGAAACCAACATTGGATATATCGAGACCTACCGCGACCCGCATGGAGTCCGTGGCGAATGGGAAGGGTTGGTCTCCATGGTCAATAAAGAACAGACAGTCAAGTTTGGGACTCTAGTTGACAATGCTGGCAAGTACATTCCTCAATTGCCATGGTCCAAGGATTTTGAAAAGGACAAGTTTGAACCACCAGCGTTTTTGGCTCTGGAGGTTATGACGTTTGCAAACTCTGGCATCCCAGCCGGCATTAACCTACCAAACTACGACTCGATCCGAATGAACGACGGGTTCAAGAACGTGTCTCTATCCAACGTGTTGAACGCCAAGTCCAAGCAAGAAAAGGTTACCTTTTTGACCAATGAGGACGTTTCGTTGTATGAAAAGTATCGAGGCCCATCGTTTGAAGTCCAAGTTGGTATCCACGAGCTGCTAGGCCACGGATCTGGCAAGTTATTGAGTGAGAATACCGACGGGACGTTCAACTTTGACGTCAAGAACCCACCAACCTCCCCAATCACCAACCAACCGGTTACTACTTATTACAAGAAGGGTCAAACCTGGGGGTCTGTTTTTGGCTCAATTGCCGCCAGTTATGAAGAATGCCGAGCAGAGTCGGTGGCAATGTACCTGTCCACCAACCGTGACTTGCTGGAGATTTTCGGCCACACTGGTCAAGAAGCAGAAGATGTTTTGTACATTGCATATCTACAAATGGCACGAGCAGGGTTGCTTGCTTTGGAGTTTTGGGATCCAAAATCCAACAAGTGGGGTCAAGCCCATATGCAAGCTCGATACGCCATTCTACAATGCTTTATTGAAGCCGGGTTTGTTACTTTGGAATCTTCTGCTGCCGACTTTTCCGATTTGATTGTCAAGCTAGACCGGTCCAAGATTGACTCGGTTGGTAAGCAAGCCATGGGCAAGTTTTTGCAACATTTGCATATTTACAAGGCTTGTGCTGATTTTGAATCCGGCACAAAGTTTTATATCAACGCTACCACAGTTGGTCCGGATATGGCCAAGTACCGAGCTGCCGTGTTGGCTGCAAAACTACCCCGGAAACAGTTTGTCCAATGCAATACTGTATTGGAAGGTGGCGATTCTGTCAAGTTTATTTCGTATGAGCCGACTTGTGAAGGCGTAATCAAGTCGTTTGCGGAACGAGGAGTTTAGAATTAAATAGTATTGGGGTAGGAACTGGCTAAACAAACTCCAGCCTCAGCAGCAATAAATTAATTTTCGAGTCGATATCGGGCAGTGCTTCAACAGTCTTGTACACTTGCTTCATTGACGTCTCCATATCGCCGTCGTTTGTTCCGGTTGAGGCTAGCACGAAACAGTTTGTAATGAGCTGTCTAAATACAAGCCGCATTTCTTCATTGTCGAGGAAGAGTAGGCGACAAACCTCGGTCAAAAAGTGCGAGTTTTTGGCAATAATCTGTTGTGGGTTGACCTGATTTTCCGACTCTTGTTTATCGAGTTCTTGTTCGACCACCGACTCGTATAAGGATGAAATGACCACGCTTTGGGCATAATCCCATAGCACGTCCAGGAAGAGCTTGACTTTCATGGCCTGTGCGCTTCGACCGCGTTTTGTCCGCCACAACCCGGATATTTTTTCATGCGCGCTTGCCAACGCCACCAGGAACGCAAATACGAATGCGTATCGTTGCCGATCAACTTCTGATACCAAGATTGAGAACGGCCACTTGACGTCCATCACTAATTTGCACCTCACTCCGATCAGCAAATCGTCAAACTTGTCGTGATGGAGCTGTTGCCTCGAATCCTTGACGGGGAGGTACTGGAACATTTGGCACCAGCTTTCATATTCCTTCTCACTGTCTTGGTGATCCTCGATAAACAGCTCAACTGCTTGACGAAAGTACTCTTGTGGTTGTTGCTGTTCCTCGCCGGCACGTGTTTGTAGTAAGGAGATTACGAAATCGGCGTTACCTAGCAATGCCATGTTTTTGAGCGCGCCGAGGAATAACCGGATATCTGCTAGAGGCATGGATGTTCCCACGATATCGCGGTATACAAACATGCGGATTTCAATCATGACTTTGGACAACTGCGCCCCGCTAATCGGCAGGGTGATTTCTTTCAAAAGTTGCTCGTAATACCTAGCCCCGTTGGTCTTCAACTGAGCCATGCTGTTGCCAATCGCGTAAATATCCTTGGCAGTGTCGAGAGTGCACATTGAAGGGATGCGTTCCTCAATGAGCTCGAACGGTGCCCCCTTGTTACTCACAATCATAAAATCATTCTGGTCGTCTTTATTCGACATGTAGTGGGCTAGTCGACCATATAGCACCCAGCACGTCAGCTGCTGTAACCACGTTTTTTGCACGGTTGAGATGCATCCCAGGACAAGCTGTTTGATATCCGTGTATCCGGTAATCACATCCCTGTCCAACCGGGCCAGTACCTCGAAACACGGCTTCTTTTTGGTTCTAGGAGTGCTGGTTAGTAAAAATGAGAGGAGCGATTCGGCGTACCGAAACCGCCGTTCCCACTGTCTAACCGTTTCTGATACAACCACCGATAACGATACAATCTGATCGCCGCCCACATATGACGACTCGTTTTGTAAAATTTTCTCTTCCAGATCTACAAGTTTGTCGCGGAAAGGCATGACCAATAAACGTTCAATTGAGGCTGCTACTGCATGTGAGGAAGGAGGGAATGGCCCCCGTTGCCATGTTGCTGGTGACGAGTTTGTGCTGTACCCGTCTCCTCCTCCTCCTCCTCCTCCTCCTCCTCCTCCACCTCGTGGGTGGTGAAGCTGCTGGATCCACTTGATACGACGCGTCACGTCCGCATGAAGCTGGCCCATCACGGCGACTTGGGTTAACAACGCCTGTTCGCTTTTATGCAACAACCCTTCCTGAATTGGTACATTCGCGGGCTGTTTGGTCACAAATGGCGAATCGTGCCCAGCCAACACTATCAATACCTCGTGTAGCATTTGGTGTTTGTTTTGAGGGTTAACAGTTGGGAGCGAGCGCGGAAGCCCGAAAAAGACCTTTAAGCGTGTTCGATCTAATTGAGTGATAAATTTTTGACATATGCGGGATGATGCATATGACCTCTGTTTTGTTTATACAAGATCGAGATCTCCTCGGGGATCCGACCCCTGTATTTCCGAATTGGAGAAGCACGCGTAAGAGAGCAATAAAATCCAATCATCCTTGTGTGCATACATAATGTTGTAAACCCTCCACCTGCTTGCATATACACCCATTGTCTCCTTTCGCCGTCCCATTATATAAAGCATTCACAATCCGCTTGTTTTGTTTATTTCATCAAGCAAATGTCTCTACAATCCTCATCCTCATCAACAAAAACGTCTAGCAAACAGCTATACATTACCCCGGTGTCTCACCACTCAAACTCCGTGCTTGTGTCTGACCACAATTTATCGTTCCCAGAGCACCGAGCAAGGATGATGGACCAGGAACTGCAACGGTTGGAGATGGAACTTCGACAGATGGAACGGAAGCTCCAAAGCAAGTGTTGAAGAAGAAAAAACCCACTCTATTTATTCTATTTATTGAAAAAAAAAAAAAGAAACACATTAGTTTTTTGTTATAATGTACAAATAATTTAATATTACAATGCTGCCAACCGTTGGTTGAAATAGTCCACGCTCAAGTCTATTGTTTGTTGGAAATACTCGTTCCCGCTCATCTTCATGCTTAGAATCTTTTCACCGCTGGCCTTGCCGACATGCTGGCCGACAAACGAGCTCATGATGGAGGATGCAACACGGATATCAAAGTTGTCCACTGTCACTCTCGACAGCGAACCCATTAGCCTGTCTGCGTCTTGTTCATGGCCGAGCTTGAACCGGGCATAATCGAGGTAAACTTGCCCGCCGTTTTTCCACGAGGCAACCGCGTTGGGGTATTTAAACCTCGATAAAAGCTCGATAAGCCGTTCGGTTCGGTTTTGAATAACAGCGAGAGGAGCAACCTTTTTAATGACAGTATTGTGAGCTTCTTGCCACAATTCCGCATCAATCAGGTTGTACGCTTCTTCCAAATGCTTCTTTTCGTAACGGTGTTTCAATGCCTCAACTTGGCAAATCAACGAATTGTCAATTTTCAAGTCATTAACCAACTTTTTCCGGACTGGTCCAAGCTCGTGAACATGGCTGCAGAGAACAGTTTCAATGTATTTTCTAGCCACTGAGTCGTTCTTAACGTGGCTCAGCACAAACAAGCTTTCCACCCATTTCCCTTCAGCTTCGAGCTGGCATGCATAACTCACCGATAATCGATCGCCTACATTCTTTTCATCCATGAATTTATGAGACGACGAGCCAACCAGCACGTTGTAAATGTGCCAGGGCATTCGGTAGTCGAGTCCGGAGACTGGCTCCAACACGCTGGTGAGTTTGGGGCTGATTGAGCCGTATAGGGAAAGAAGGTGGTAGCATGGGTCGTAGTTACCGCCACCATGACTTGTAGAGGTATAGAAGGGTTTGGCGACCCGCGACCCGGGCCGTTCAAACGCTTCTCTATATTTTTCCACTGCCGCGGCAATGGGGTCGACATGGCTAGTCTCATACCAAAGCCGTAGCCCAAATGCTCGCATCCAGTCCAGCCCTTCACTCAAATGTAGGACCGGCAACTCCTTCTCAGCCCCGCTGGCTGGTTGGCCTTGCGCGGTGGTCGTGTTACCAGCAAGTAACTCGTACACTTTCCGTACAAATTCTGGGATATCATTGATGGATTTGGACTGAATCCACCCGTCAATTTGGTCCCGTGCGTCTTGTCTAATACCCGGCTCGGCACTTCCTAGTAGAGGAATG
The DNA here is from genome assembly GCA_030564235.1 of Blastobotrys elegans. NCBI lineage: Eukaryota > Fungi > Ascomycota > Dipodascomycetes > Dipodascales > Trichomonascaceae > Blastobotrys > Blastobotrys elegans. Next base: position 181,109 of record JAJLUJ010000006.1, read on the forward strand.
AGGGTGGCTAAATGCAAGTTGGATGTCTTGATTGCCACCTCGCATGCTTCTTGGATACGGTGACCGGATAGCTGGGTGATGATAGTGTCGTTCCCCGTGCCATTCTTCAAATCCGAATTGACAGCCTCCATAACATTCTTTTCAATCCACGTGGATAGCCGTTTCCGCCGCCACTTTTCATGAATCTGTTCCTCCGCAAGATCGCTATACCCGTATGGAATCTCCACTCCAGTCTTGTCAAACAAGATGGAGGCTAGCTCCCAAGTTTTTAGTTCATCGGTCGCTGCTCCGTGTTCGTACAGCTTCTTGTACGCGCCAAATGACAAGTCTGGGCTCGGCTTGGCAAGTGGCATGCCATTCTCGCGCTTTTCAAGACTAGTCAGCTGCAACAAGCTGCCAAACTCGGTGGTAGCAGAATTTGACACCATTTTCGACTCGGCGTAGCAAATCTGCACGCCAGACTCGGCACGTGAGTCAAGCATGACGAGCTTGCCAGTGCCGGGGTTGAAATGCGCCATTGACCGTCGCGCGAGAATATCTGGCAAACGCAGCTTCTCGGCAGCCTGGCGGTATTGATGAGCTGAGCTCTTGCTGAGCCCAGTCGACCCACCAAACAACATGTTGTCCAAATCAGCCGCGTTGAACTCATTATCGTTTTGTTGTTGTTCTTGTTGTTTGGGGAGGACTGCTGCTGGTTGCGGTGGCTTGGCAGCGGCGCAGTGGGCTAGAGGCGAGTCAAAGTTGCCGCATAGCTCAAGCTGCTCAATCCAGTCTTTCGAGGTAGGTCGTTGCTCCTCTTCATACTCTGACCCCCCGCAAATCTCAACATTGTCGTCGTTCAAGAACGAGTCTGCTTCTTGAGGCTCGCTCATCACGTCATCATTGTCCTCCTCCTCGTCATCGTCCGAGCCGTAAGTGAAGTTGGCACCTGGCATGCCCCATGCCCCAGCACCTTCTGTATTCTTATTCGGCCGGTCTCCAAACGTGTCCTCCACTGGCTGACTATTATCCCCGCTTTGGTCAATTGGCGGAAAGTCATTGTTCATTAGTGGGGCTAGTTCAATCTGTTTAGGCACCTGCGGGTACATTTGCATTGGTTCAAACATTTGATGTTGGTTAGGCTGTTGAATTGGCTGCAACGCGTTAAAATCAAAGTCCATAAACTGATTGGCGTCGTCAATCGGCGGAAGTGGTTGATTCAGATCCAGCATGTTGTTGTAGTTGTACTCGTTATAGTCAAACTGTCCTTGCTGCTGCTGCTGCGGGAGGGGTGGTAGCTGTTGGTTGACTTGATATTCTCCTTGAACTTCAACATCCACGTCAGAATCTTCATCATCATCGCTGCCGTCTATACCCCACACCGAGAAATGAGGCACCTTAAACGTCCATGAGCCGTACTCAACATCATACGTGATGAAGTCACCGCCTTTACTCTCAACCGCCTTTTTCAATCGAGCAATATGTTTGGCGATTCTAGCATCGCCAGGGTCAGTGATCCGTTCTCTCGTCTTTCGATCGACTGCAAAGCTGTTTTCTAGCGTGACGGTGGCCGGCATGTTTAGTTCATTACCCGGTTCAGCCTTCAACCCATCATCAGGATAGACACAGACCGTGTTTGAACCAAAAATGACGGTATTCCCTAGCACATCACCCAGGTTTTGAATCTTTGACAAATCAACCGGCTCGTTATACCGAATCTGGCCGTACCGCTTCCGACCAATTGTCAAATTGGGAACGGCTCTCAGCTGGTCCAGTGACATGTTGAAAAGCTGCTGCATGTTGGGCGACACCCAATACCCCCTCTCCTTTGCAATTTGGTTCATTTCAAACGTCTTGCCGTCAGTCTCGTGAGGGGATGGTTTGAACGTGGCTCGTGACACAACTCGTGGGAATTTGGGCGATCCGTTCATAGATCTGGAAGGAGGAAGAGGAAGAGGGTGATGAACCGACGAATTGTCGCGTGAGTGTCCATTCTTCATCATCTCCTCTTCTTCCTCGCGTTCTTTAATTGTCTTCCCAGTAATCTTTTCAAGCGGACGTTGTGCTTTTCTATTAATAACAAGCCGCTTCACATCGCTAATCTGGCTTTCAGTAAACTTGTTGCCTGCCAGGGAATCAAAACTAGGCTGGTTGCGTAACACTTCACGGCTATTAGGAGTGAAAAAGAGCGATTTTGTACGCTTCACTTGGTTGTTATCCCCGCCAATGCCACCGCCACGCCGCCGCGAGACGGAATAAGGAGAGGCACGCGCCCCGCTGAGTGCAGTCCGTGGTGATGGAGCAGCCTTGAACGGACTGCTTTTGGATAGCAAAGAAGCATGGCTCGACTTATGTTTCAGTATTGGCGTGCCAGTCAACGAGCTATTCGTGGTGGGCCCCCCTCCTCCTCTCCGCGATGAGGTTAGCGGTCCCAGCCCTCGATCTATTGACGAATTGACGCTACTAGATAGCGAGAATGAAGACGCTTGGTCTATTGACGTGACTAGTGGGCTTTGGATCGACATTAGCGATTGGTTTGGCGTACCACCGCCAAACAAACTCCCACTAGGTGTGCTGGTCTGCCCAAACCCAGTATTAGTGCTCGATCCAAACATTCCGCTGCCAGAGCTGGTAGCATTGCTATTAGCCCCACCACCAAACAACCCGCCTGAAGGGGCCGGGCTGTTGTTTGCATTGTTCATGTTCATGGAACCGCCAAATAGGCTACCTCCTGTGTTTGGTGCTGTGGATTGGGTATTGCTATTGTTGGTTGATCCAAACCCCATACTGGCCGGTTTATTACCACCAAACAACCCTCCCGTTTGTTGTTGTTGTTGTTGTTGTGGTTGTGGTTGTGGTTGTGGTTGTGGTTGTGGTTGTTGTTGTTGCTGCTGTGGTGGCTGTTGGTTGTTGGCGCCGAACAATCCACCGCCGCTGCCAGTGTTGTTGTTATTGCCAAACGAGAATGCGGGATTGGCATTATTGTTTGTACCGGCACCCCCAAACAAGTTGGATCCAGTCGATGGAGCAGCCATTGAGCTGCTTCTGGCTTTATTCCCACCAAACATCTAAAAGTCGAGTTAGTTAAGCGCCCCAGTCTTCTTTCCGTACCTTTTTTTCAGCCTCTAATTTACAAATTGATTTCTATCGAGGTAGAATGAATAAAACACACTCTTCCGCAGGCTCTTATTAACAGGAACAAATGTTGCGATCGAGACTGTTTTAATGGAAAAATACTATCCAAGCGCGTCAAGAGCTTGTTCGTTGTGTGTTGTAAGAAGGTAAGAAAAGTGAAAAAAAAAAAAAAAAAAAGTTTCCGTTTGGGACAAATCAAAGCCAACAACAACACCCACACACCCGCCGCGCGCGTTTTCCGGGTAACAACCTGCTCTGCTTACGTCAGTCGTCAGAGCTCGCTCAAACTCGGCAGTTTTGGATGCAGATCAAGTGGATTTTGTTTTTTTTCTTTCTTTTCTTCTCGCCACCAGGCGACATGTACAAGACAAATAACAATCGAGTCAAGGTATATTGGTTTCCAAGACCTTGTCCACATGACTGGTCACATTACCATAGCTAGTGGCGCTCGCTTGTAATATCAAAGATAATATATCCCCAATCCCCCAACAGTCTTTGCAGTGAGGCTGTCCAATGTCTCTAACCTTGTTCCGTCAAGTCTACAGCTTTTTTGGATTTATATAAACTAGTCGTAAACGAAAGGCACGGGAATATTTATGCAACGGTACCCGGGTCGTATTCAGAAAGCGCTCTAGACCGACGTCCTGTGAAAGTGTAGCTAGCATATGATAGACATGTTATGTACGCCACCGTAGGACAAGTCCGCTCGGTCGGCATTAACATATTTGAGTCTGCCCCACTCCATTCCCGTACCGTCGAAAATCCGCTATAATGGGGGGGAGAGTCTTGGTTTTAGTTTAAGAGTTTTAAGTCGTCAGTACTGGCTAGTATATATATATATATATATATACGCACTGAATCCCCTCGTCATTCTTTAAATCCGCTCTAAATCTCATACTACAAATAACCAGGTTTATTCCAGTTTTGACCAACTTAACAGTGCATATCACTTTGACCTAGGGGGGCGCAAACACATCGATCGAGAGCAACGCAACAATTTTTTTTTCTCCCTCTTTCTCTCTCTCCCACCTTTTTTTTTTTTTTTTTCCTCTTTCATCACACACACACACAACTCAACAAAACTAATCCAATAATGGGCAAAAAGAAGCAATTTTCAGTAGAAGTCTCCAAAGCCGAACCAGGTGAAACTCCGATTCGACGAAACGTTGGAGCTAAGGACAAGATTTGGACGACGCCAGAAAACATTCCAGAGATTGACACCGTCTATGCTTTGCTGCAATGGGGTGTAAAGCGGTACAACAAGAAGGACGCCATGGGGTGGCGAACGGTAATCAACATTCATAATGAAGAAAAGGAGGTGACCAAGAAGGTGGACGGTAAGGAAGAAAAGGTGACCAAGAATTGGCAGTATTATGAACTATCGCCATACCAGTACATTAGCTACAATCAGCTAAACGCAGTCGTGTCTGATTACGGTGCTGGTCTAGTCCACATTGGTGTCAAGCCGTCTGGTGAGGAGCGTGTTCACATTTACGCTCAAACCTCTGCTCCATGGCTGCAGACTGCACTAGCGGCAAGCTCTCAAGGTATCCCATGTGTGACTGCGTATGATACACTAGGCGAGGAAGGGCTAACTCATTCCCTCGTTCAGACCGAGTCGGTGGCAATCTTTTGCGACAATGAAGGGTTGAAGACGCTTTCACGACCGTTGGAAAAGGCCACCAACATTCGGTACATTATCCACAAGGATCCAATCAGCGATGCTGATAATGACCAAGATGTGCAAGCAATCTTGAAAGCGCGGCCGGAAATCAAGCTGTACTCTTACAATGAAGTCATTGCGGCGGGTAAGGAGAATCCAATCCCTGCCAACCCATCTGGTCCTGACGACGTTGCCATGATTATGTACACTTCGGGATCGACTGGTCCGCCAAAGGGGGTGGTGCTACTCAACAAGACTGTCGTGGCCGGGGTTGCCGGAGCCGTGGGCAACATTCCTCGAAACACGGCAATTGGCCCTGGCGACCGATTGATTGCCTTTTTACCATTGGCACACATTTTTGAATTCACGTTTGAAATGGCCACAATCTTTTGGGGTGGGGTGCTCGGCTATGCCACCGTCAAGACTCTTACCGATGTTTCGGTGCGCAAGTGCAAGGGAGACATGCGAGAGTTTCAACCAACCATTATGGTTGGTGTGCCAACCGTGTGGGAAAATGTCCGAAAGGGTATCCTAAACAAAATCAAGGACCTGCCAAAGTTTACCCAAAAGGTGTTTTGGTTTGCATTCAATAGTAAAATCAAAATGGCCAGCTATGGCCTGCCAATGCCGCTGGTTGACAATTTGATTTTCAAAAAGATTAAGGAAGCGACCGGTGGCAATCTCAAGCTCATGCTCAATGGTGGTGCTCCAATCTCGCAAGACACTCAACAATTTGTGTCCACCTTGATTGCGCCATTGTTGATTGGGTATGGGTTGACTGAAACCAATGCAAACACTTGTCTAATGTCTCGGGAATCTTGGGAATTGGGCATTGCTGGTGAACCTACCCACGCTGTAAACTTGAAGTTGGTTGACGTTCCCGACGCTGGCTACTTTGCCAAGGATAATAAAGGTGAAGTGTGGGTCCAAGGTGATCCAGTCTCGCCACACTACTTTAAGAATGAAAAGGAGACTGAAGAAGCATTCACCAAGGATGGATGGTTCAAGACTGGTGACATTGGCGAGTGGACTGAAAATGGCTGTTTGCGAATTATTGACCGAAAAAAGAACTTGGTCAAGACTTTGAATGGTGAGTATATTGCATTGGAAAAGCTCGAGTCTGTGTACCGATCCAACCCATACGTAAACAACCTCTGCATTTATGCCGACCAAACTCAAGTCAAGCCAGTGGCCATTGTGGTGGCAATGGAAAACCAACTTCAATCATTGTGTGACGAATTGGGTATCGAACATCACGACGATGTCGTCCAAGATCCAAAGATTAAGAGTGCTATTCACAAGAGCTTGTTGTCTACCGGTAAGGAAGGTGGATTGAAGGGCGTTGAATTGATTGCCGGTGTGGCCATTTCTGATAAAGAGTGGACTCCTCAAAACGCGTTTGTCACGTCGGCTCAAAAACTACAACGAAAGAAGATTTTGGAAGACAATAAGGAGCAAATTGACCAAATTTATTCTGATAATTCTTAAAATCTGGGGTTGTTTTTGTTTTATTTTGGAGAGGAGGTGGTGGTAGTTGAGAATAGATAGAAGGAAAAAAAGGCATTTTTTATGTAGAATTTTTCTCTTAATAATTATTTTAACATGTGAAAATTGGTTCAGTTGGGATATATATGAGGTAATAAATAGACAGTATCGTATATAAAGGTAAACAACAAGGCTTTTTAATCGTACGACTATTCTTCATGTCTCAGTATTTAATACCAGATTGCGGTTTAGGTTAGTTTGAGCAAGTCGACGGAAGCCGCGCGCAACCAAACCTTTTTAGAAACACGCATAAATTCCTCTTCTAGTTATAAACGGTTCATTTGCTTAGTAAAAGACCTTTATACTAAATTAGACAAAAATTATACAAAATTATGCGACCAAAAACTCCAAAACGCGTTGGTTAAATTCGTCAGGGTTGTCTAGATAAATATGGTGTCCGGAATTAGACACCGTGAGCACTTTGCTCTTGTACTTGCTGAACGCATTGATATTGTCGACAGCCTCATGGCCACCTTTAATGTCCATCCAGTCCGAGTCGCCGTATACCCAGCAAGTATCACACGGGATTTCTGCGGCCCGTTCCGCCAATGGCCGACGTCCATGGGCGCCAGGAGCTAGTAAATAATTTAATGCATATTCACCCGATCCTGGTGCGTTGAAGATTTGATAAGTGTACAGATGCAACGCCCTTGCCTCGTGCGGCGGTAGATTGGCAAACCGGCGGCTAGTCCAACCCGATACAAACCGCGGACCCAAAGGCCCAGTGTTTCGTACCAATGAAAACGGAGAAACGTGCGATTCCCACAGGTAATGAAACCACAATGGCGTCTTTGATTTGGTCTGTAACGGTCTTGGTTTGGAAACACCGTCAAGAGGCAAGGAATACTCGCTACGAGGAACTCCCGCTGGAGATACGAGCATGAGCTTCTTCACTCGACCCGGGTACTTTACAGCATAGGACGCACCCAAATACGCACCCATGGAGTGAGCAACCAAAGTGAATGTTTCGATACCCTTTTCAATCCGCCATTGCTCGAGTGCATCAACAAAAAAGTTTTCAGTTTCGAGAACTCCCTCCCGCAACTTTCTAGACCGAACTCTAAACTTTGGTCGAGAAGACCGGCCGTATCCCAACAAATCTAATGCATGGGTCTTCCAGTTGGGCATGCTGGATAGCTTGTCCAGGTTGCGGTAAAAAAATGCCAGGCCAGCGCCATACCCGTGCAAGACTACCAAGTTGTTATCAACCGGCTCGTTCAACCGGGAGATTTCAAACTCGTTAATGTGCATGCCATCGCCAATCGGCACTGCCAGCGACCTAGCCGTCCGCACCCCATCCGACTCGGGGTAAAACGGCAAGCAGCTCATCACCTCATGCTCGGCCTCGTCCAGCTTCGATGTCGACCACTGCTGGTAGGACTCGGCATATGGCAGTGGGAACGTGTTGGAGAAGATTTTGCTCAGAGCGACTCCAGTAGGCGGGGTCGGGCGACGGTATGTCTGCTGCTGGGCGGCGGTGTTTGAATCCGAACTCTTGTTGTTGTTGGTGATGGACGTGTATCGTTTGGATGATGTGTGTAGTTTGACGACAGCTCGCAGCAGCCGGCGCTGGGCTCCCTGCCGTAGCGGAGTGGATAGTAGTATTCGCTTATGGACCGTAATTTTGTGTTCTAATGGGTTAAAATTGGGATTAATTTTTGTTGAGCTTTTTTTTTTTTGGTGACATGTGTGTGTGTGTGTGTGTGCGCGCGCGCGGCTCATTTCTTGTACATAAAACACTACTCATCGTCATCGCGGGCAGCAAGGTGCTCGGCGAATTTATAAACGTCACGCGCCAGTGGCGGCATGGCTTTTGATCCTGGCTGCCGCAGGTGATATCGCAGCCAATCCCCCAGCTTCTGGATCTGGTGTTTATCGCTTATATACCATAAACGGCCTTGGTTGGTGCCGGTTTTGGAGCCGTCTGGGTGAGAGAAGGTATCGTCGCCCTTGACAACAATCACCCACGAGCCCCACGAGGTGATGCCTTTACTCTTTTGCTGGAAAATCCAATACTCGTTGCCGAAATCGTCCACCCCTACACAGCTAGTGCGCGAGGTGTATTTTCGCGATTTAAAATACAGGTTGGACTCGACCTTGTGGATTCGATGTTGGTTGTGCTGTTTGGAAGCAATGAGCCTTTCGTTCCACTGGGCAAGTTCCGGGCTCTCTGTGTCGGTCAAAGCTGGCTTGATGTTTTCCAGCTTTTGGGCGTGTTTTTCAAAAACCTGTTTTAGCTTTTTAATCTCCTCGGCAGCTGACAACTGCATGGCTCGTAAATCATCTTGGTCGTCAAAAATTGTCGCCCGAATCGTCTCTGTACGCGTGGCGGTGAGCATGAGTGCTTGCAGACATTTAAGTTTGCCTCGCAGCTCATCATACCCGTCATTCTTCTTGTTGTTGTTATTCAAGTCCACGTTGAGCTTACCAGCGACCAAATCCCACAATTCTGGCGATTCAGAGTGGGTGTGCTCGGCTTGCTGGAGGAACGGCTTGGCTTCTTCAATCAGTGGTTCATAGTCGTTGGCGATAATCCGGATCAGGGCCACAATCATGGCCTTGTACAGTCTGTTACCCCACTCCTCGTTTGGGTCGTTGATAGCCGTGCCGTGACGCGTCGGCAGTCGACATAGCTTTTCAAACCGCACCATAAACTCGCGTAGGGTTAGCTTGTCCCAGAGAATATCTTCTGGGTATGTCGATTCCAGCTTGGTGAAGGTGGGAGGCGCGACTACTTTGCGTCGGCTGCCGCCATGCCCCGTGGTACTATTCCCGTTCGGTTTATCCTTGTTGTTAGTAGTGGTCGTGGTGGTGGTGGTAGTAGTAGCAGTAGTAGCAGCTGATGGCGTGTTTTTGTCTAGTTTCGCGTTTGATGGTGGTACCTCCTTTTTGTGGGTTTCCTTGTTGTCGGTGGATTTCTTCTTTTGTCGTTTTGGAGCGCGTGTAGGCAGCGGCTCGCTAGTGTAAAACTGGGTGGCCGTACGCACGCGGCCTGATTTACGTCGACCTGTGTCTACAGCCTCGTCGTGGGTTGCGTCTTCTGGGGCTTGCTGGACGTGATCATCCTTGGTCGTGTCTTGTGGTGGTGCGGCATCTGCCATGATTGCTTAGCGATGAAAGTAGGTGTGAAGAGTGGAAGTTTGGAAATTTTTCGGACGCGCGCCAAAAAACAAAAAAACAAAAAAAAAAAAAAAAAAAAAAAAAAACCTCCCCCGCCCCCCACGGCAAATCAAATCAAAATCAAAATCAAATCAAATCAAATCAAATCAAATTTCGGGTGTTGTTGTGTTGGATTGTTTTGGGAGAGGACTAAAGCGTGGCTTACAACTAGACTGTGCTGTTTTGCCGACTAGTTTTAAAGCTAGAGATTATGTAATATGAATAAGGTAAACCGCTCGTCTCGTAAAGTAGTAATGTCCAAACGAGCTTCAATTGTAAACAAGGTGGACAGCAAAAGATGGTGAACCCCTAAGGTTTGTGTATAAAATCCCATTGCAGTTGAACGTCACGCGTAAGCTGCTTGAAAGGGGCAAATCAAACGCGTTTAGGTATTACACTCTCCTCCATGCGGCGCAAATATAAGCGTGCTTACTAATACCTTAGTCAGACGTGTTCCCAACCGGCGCGCGCGCACACACACACACACAACACACACCGGGCCGGGCCGGGAGAGCGAAAAATTCTCTTTCTTTTCGATCTTCTCCTCCTTCCAAAATTCCTCATTTCTAGCTGGGTGTTTATCAAATCAACCACAAAAGATTTGGTACCACAAGTCCGTGCAAGAAAAAAAAAAAAGCAGCTTTACAAACACAGTACAATACAACCACATTATACTGTATTTTATTTTCTCTAACTAGGGCCGTGTTGTATTACTAAAAGCCCGAACAAGAATAATGCCTGCAGCAACGCTTCCACCGGCGGCACAGGAAGTTTTCAAAGAAGCATGCTACTCGGTGGCCGAGGCAAACGGTATGAACGATCGATCCCCTATGTGTGTGTGTGTGTTTATTTTTGGGGGAAGAAACTGACAAGACTGAGCTAACTATATCTAGGAGCGGTACCTCCTCTCTGGGTCAATGCTTCGGTTGGAATCACCAGCGATAACCAGCTGTTTGTGTTTGGAGGGTTTGACCAGTACACTGATGAGAGTAAGTAGCATTTTCACTGGCAAAGAACACACTAACAACAAAATTAGTGGATAATAACGTCCGGATCCTGAACTTGACAACAATGACGTGGACGAAACGGATGCTTGAACCGGGTGTGTCCATCGCGGCGAGATCAGGGCATACGGCAATCATCCGCGATACTGACGCGGTGATATTCGGCGGGGAGCAAGAAAACAGGGAAGCGACCAACAACATTGCGTTTTACGATATTGCATTAAACAAATGGACTATGCCTACGGTTCTGGGCACAAACTACGACGACGACGATACCCCCACGCCCCACAACCACCACAACATGCCGGCGGCTCGATCGAGACATGCGGCTTGTCTATCGCCAGATCTGACAAAGATGGTGGTGAGTGGCGGGTTGGCGCAGGACAAGACTGTTCTAAACGATCTGTGGTGGTTTGACTTTGCTACAAACCAATGGAACGGCCCCATGGAGTTTGTGGCGCGGTATGACCATAAAATCAGCCTGTACAACAATAAGATTTGGGCGTTTGGCGGGCTTACCCCCGATATGGACAGGGTTAGCGAAGTGGCCTGGTATGATTTCGATGCAAATACACTGGGAAAAGTCCACGTTAAATCCCTCGCCTTGCTCACCGAGCCAATGTCCGGGACCGGGGTGCATTTCTACGATTCCGGTTACCCGGGCACCATGCTTGATGTCGTCGTCCCCGGCACCATCCCCGAAGTGTCCACCAGTATCGCCTCGTTGGACATGGACACGCTGGGCTGGCGCACGGTGGTAGGCGACGACTGCACCGAGTTCTTTAGCGGGTACGTTTGGTACCATATGGTTGCTCTCCGGTCCAAACTTGTCCTGCTCGGCCAGCCACGTAAAGATATCGATGAGTATGATGAAAAACTTAGCCACGTGCTGACCATTGACCTTTCCGAGTTTGGGTATTTTGACGGGTTGCAGTCTTGTCATACCAGCGCCAGAGGAGGTACAGTGGGCGACGACATGTACGAGTTTTATAAACGCAATGACATGTGCGATTTTGAAATCACCGCGTTGGAAGGTTCCCAACGAGATGATGTTAATGGGAATAGGGCATTGCCGATTAAAGTACACATGATGGTACTGGCTGCTCGGTGGCCGCATTTCCAACGCATCTTGGCTAGTGGCATGACGGAAACTCGGGAAAAGAAACTCTTCATCCCCGAACCAAAGAAATGGGTCGTCAAACTGATTGAGTACATGTATCGAGACTCGATTGATACCTGCGATATGGACGAGGTTACCGGGTTGATGATCCTGTCCAACATGTACGAACTGCCTCGGTTGCGTAAACTCTGTATTGAACGGGTGTCGCAAGGGCTGACTGTTGATACGGCAGTGATGGTTTGGGAGCGGGCAGTGGCGGCAAATGAAAAGATTATCCGCAATAACGCCGCCATGTACTGTTTTCGACATTGGGGCGTAGTCGTGCGGTCGCGTGAGTTCATGCAGCTTGATAAACAGAATATGGTGCTGTTATGCAGCGAAACAGATGAACGGTCAGTCATCACCACGCCTAGCGGGAAAAACTCGCCCCATTTTGACAACAGCTTTGGCTCAAGTCATTACTATGAAGATGAAGATGATGATGATGATGATACGAATACTAATAATGAATTGCATGAGGAGGACGAAATGGAAGAGTAAAGGGGGAAAGATTTTGAGAGAAGTATATTTACTTTTATAAATATAGTGTGCATAGTAATAAATATATGATAAAAATGATTATAGGGCATGTTATATATAAAGAGGGGGAAAAGATCTTAATCTGATAAGGATTTGATAAAGCCGTTAAAGTCCGCC
>JAJLUJ010000007.1:0-29163 GCA_030564235.1 Blastobotrys elegans
GGTTGAAGCGGTGATCGAGTTCGCCAAAAGTGATACAAAGTATCGCACACATTCTCATCTAGCAGCAGCTGAGGATAGTAGAAGCCTGTGCCAGGCAGAGACTTTGTCTTATGCTATATCGACCCGGAATAAACATGGGGATAAAGGCCGTCTTTTATAGAACGGCAAAAACCCCTTTTATATATAATACCGCATGTGGTCAAGTTTCCCGCTTTCGTTTGGGTGATCGATCAACTTGGATCAACAAGCTGTTCCGAAGAACCCAACACTAGAATGCTTGACCCACCCGTGTACTTGGTCTTCCTTTCCATGGAAATATCCAACTCATACCTAAGCTTTCAGTTCTAAAGAGAAAGAATGAGACTGTGGGACACTCTTTTGCCACATAGACTACTAGCCCAGTTTTGGTTAGTTTGTTGAGTGTCAGTAAACACATGCACGCTTAATACGAACAGAGTTTACCGGCTCTTCTCGTTCTTCGATCGAATATAACGATAGCCGTGGTGCACCATGGAGTGAGAGTATTGTAGATACATCAACACCCCAACAAGCGAGATTCACCAAGGAGGCCCCGTCTTACCAACTGATATCCACGACATTCCTGGGTTGAAAATTCAAACTGTTCATATCAATATAGGGTCATCCGTCTAATAGATGAGGTAGTAAAACCGTGCTCATTGCAGCCTGTGATAGACACATGGTGTTGACTAGTACTTGGGGGAGAAAAATGCTGATAAATACATGGATTATGACTGCTTATAAGCACAGGATTGACAAGTAGGAATTGTAACAGCGAGACAAGGGCGGTGAATAATTTATTCGAGCCAATCAGCAAAGACGGAAGAACGGCAGAGATGGAGGTTGCGTTGGCAAACTATTGTAGGACGTACATTAGGCTTTGAGGGACTGAGCCGCACGTACTAAACGTTTTTTTTTTTTTTTGTTTGTTTCACGCTGAAATAAGCTGCGATATTCTTAATCACGTGGTACCGCCATCATACCCGGCATATACATGCCGAGAAACTGAACGGCATTCGGGGGAGATCTGCGAAAGAGGTCTAGCGCTAGTTTCTGGTAACGACGTCACATACGTATACCCCCATCCCAATTGAGCTTAAGCAAGCTATAAAGCCGGGTACCGACATACATCCTTCAAACCATGAATGACATAGCAGGACGGCGTATACGGGCTATGAATTTATGGCACGCGTACGGACGTCGTATAATTGAATAAATGATCCATATGCTGCAAAAATTCGAACGATCGAAAAATGTATCCCGATCGGCGGGACATGCATACGCATGCACCCGGGATGCAGATCTCGAGAGAGAGCGCTACGAACGTTCCGTGGGCGCGGGTCGGCACAATAGAAATCTATAAAGATTTCACATTCTTTTGAACCGTGGGCTTGTATCACATATATGGACATTCAGACATTAATTTACCGCGCGGTAAATGTGCGCATTCAATGGGTATGTGGCCGGTTAAACGACACTGCTCAAAATCTATAAAAGGGCCCATCTCCCCCTTCTCATTACTCTTTTTTTTTTCGTCAGTCATTCAACAACCACACTCCTTTACTTAGTTAGTCATTCCAACTTCTTTACACTCATTTCAACACCCACGCTCTTTTTATCAATAAAAATGAAATTCTCTACTACCGCTACTGTTATTGCTGCCACCGCCGGTGTCAATGCTTTCAAGAACAACACCTTTGCCACGAACGGGACTTTGGGCAAAAACTCCACTGGTGGTAAGACCATCACCAAGGAGGTTATCATCACTTCTCACACTGTTGTTCCATCATACACCACCTACTGTCCTGAGGCCACCACCATCACTGAAGGTACCCAAACCATTGTGGTTACCAAGCCGGGTACCATCACCGTGACCAACTGTCCATGCACTCGACCACACCACATCACCACCAAGACCACCACCGTCTGCCCTGATGAGGAAACTTCCACTCCAATCCCAGAGCCAGTGCCAACTTCATGCGCTGAATCTTCCGATCCATGCCCAGATCCAACACCAACTCCATGCCCTGAATCATCTTCTGAGCCATGCCCAGATCCAGAACCAACTCCATGCCCTGAATCATCTTCCGACCCATGCCCAGAGCCGGCGCCAACTCCAGGTCCTGTTTCTAGCTCCGAACCATGTCCAGAGCCAGCACCAACTCCAGGTCCTGTTTCTAGCTCCGAACCATGCCCAGAGCCAGCGCCAACTCCAGGTCCTGTTTCAAGCACCGAGCCATGCCCAGAACCGGTACCAACTACCGGTGCCATTTCCAGCAGTGCTCCATGCCCTGAACCAACTACATCTATGCTGCAAGGTGGTGTAGGTGCCGTTGGTGTCAACGGTGCTTTGGCTGGTGTAGCCGCTCTAGCTGCTTACTTGCTGTAGAGAATTTCATTCTTATTGTTTAATATGTATACTAAATATATAGCCCGCGTGCCTTACTAACTATTTCGTTGATCATCTCGATAAAAATTTCACTAGCTGCTAGTGTATAATCATTTTTGCCAGATTGGGTAACCATCACGTCCCCCGATCGGCACGCGATTTTGCACGAATACCAGGATGGCGGTATTATAAGGAATATATATGTATACAATACTAATTAATCTCGAGATCTACGAATGAAAGAATTCAAGAGCGACGCACGAGTTCCTCCACATTGGATGGTATACTGCGTTGTAGATTTAGACAGGGGGCGGCACCAGGAATTTCGCATAGAATGTGTTACAACTCGGAATTAACCTACATACCGGCGCGTGGATTTGTCCACCAGCTTCTGGGTAATACGAAACGGTTAAAACACTTGTGCGTGTTTTTGAGCCGTGCGATGGGCGAGGCACAAGCACACGCACTGTAAACAAATAAATTATAATAGAGCTAGTTGACGAATTAAAAGTGGAAAGAAGCCGAGCTCGTTACTTTAATTGTTGCAACCATCGCCCGAGCAAGTGGACCAACTGTAGTGGTTGCTGTTGCTGTTGCTGTTGTCTTTAGGATTATACTGCGGGGCCGAAGACGTGTCGTAGCTGTAATTGTACCAGTTGTTTTGGTAGTTTTGGTAGTTTTGGTAGCTTTGGTAGTAGTTGCTGTCGGTGGAGGTGGTAGTCGTTTGCGTAGGAGTACTGCTATCTACATTAAAAGACCCACCCAGATCCATACCCCCCTCAAAGTCTTCCAAACATGGCTCTCGTTTAGCCACCACCGGCGCAGAAGCTACCAACCGTGAGAGTCCGCCGATAACGAGCAAGATTGAGAATCGCATTGTTTGGTTTGAGTTGGAAGATGCAAAAAGATGGTATATATACTCACCAAAATGCGCACTCTATTTTTACCGTTTTTTTCCTGTTTATTCATTTATTCATTAATTTATATTACAATATATATATATATATTACAATGTCAAACACTGCATGCAGGAATTATTAAAAGGTCAGCTGTTTATTCCCAACGGCGGACGGCTTTCTTCTCCACATTTATTTTTCTTTCCCCCCGTTCTTCTGTTGGACATGAACATTTTGCTTATTATACTTGGAGGGATAGCTGCTGTCCAGGCAGCGCAACAAATAACGGACGAGGATGAGTTGGCCCGTCTCACCAACATGACGAAGCTTGTGATTATTGGGTCGTGCGTCGGGGTACTTCAAGGCCTGCACGGGCCAGACTTTGAATGCGCGTCATTCTGCAAAGAGTTTCCTACAATGAGATTGGAAAAGGTGTGGCTTGACGGCGAGTACCTCACGTCTGGCTTTTTGGGTATCGATGACGACTCGCAGCAGATTGTGTTGATGCACAGAGGTACAATGAGCATGTCGAATCTAGTGTTAGACTTGGACAATACCCAAGTGGATCTCGAATACACAGACGGGGATAAACCTTGTCCTGGGTGTAAAGTTCACCAAGGTTTCTGGCGCGGTTACAACTCATCGTTTAATGAGATTATACCGCGGTTGGATGCGCTGGTGAAACTCAACCCTTCGTACCAGGTATTAATTGGCGGCCACTCCATGGGTGGGACCGTAGCCATGATCACCGCCGCGGATTTGAAACACCGTGGGTATAACAATGTTAAACTTGTCACGTGTGGACAGCCCATGGCCGGGAACGGGAAATTTGCTGCGTACATTGACACTCTATTCGACTCGGAATCGGAGCTTGTAAACGACCGCGAGGCGTTCCTTATGACCCGTCAATACGACCCTATCCCGTTCTACCCAGCTTCCGACGATTACGCCTCGCCGAGCGGGGAAGTGTTCATCACGCGGGACTATTTTGCTGGCAAGTCGTATTTCCGCTGCGATGGGCAGCGTGACGTGGAGTGCTCGTGGGGCTCGCGGAATGCGGCGCTGATTGGGACTTTACCTTATACACACCCAGACTACGGCCCGGGCGTTTACTCTGGATGCGTCGAATTCTGATTGTAGTCGTAGTCATCGCCGTAGCAGCTTTGCAGTGGGATATGGACCCGCCTGTTGATGACAAGGCGCTCACCCCCGCCAGCGTATCATTTCTACAGCGTCACCTGGCGTATATCAACTTGGCCGATTGTGTGAATACCGACCAAATTGTCGCGCATGAACAGGACCAAAAATGCGAGCACTGCCATTGGATCAGCCCCGTTATGAGTGTTTATTCGGTATGGAAGCGTGGTGATGGTGGCGCGACCTCGGGGTTTGTGGGGCTGGATAGACGGCTCAATTCGATTGTCGTGGCGGCTGCGGCGGCTGCGGCGCCACCACAAGGGGGAGTAGACGGAATGAGTTTCACCCCAGAAGTGCCGTTTGGCGATGGGGAGGATGTGTTCTGCGGGAATGCCACGTTTCCTTGCTTGGTGAACCCGTATTATTATGCCGAGTACGTGCGGCTCGTGGATATGATTGACGATGACGTGACGACGCTGATGCGGGTTTACCCAAGCGCCGCCGCCTCGCGACTCGTACTAGCCGGTCACCATACCGGAGCTGCACTGGTTACCATGTTGTCTTTGAAATACCACGACCCGCCGCATAGGCTGCATGTGTTCACGACAGGCACACCGCCGATTGGTAACCAGCAGTTTGCTAGAACGTATACCGAGACTATGGAAATGAAAGGCAAAGTGGGGTATGCCACCTCTCGGGAGGTGTTTAAGCTTACAAACCGACACGACGACTCAGTTTATGATCAAATGCCATACGTGGGGTATGAAGGAGGTGAGATCCGGGTAGTGCAGGAATCTTACAAAGGAGGGTTGCTCCCACGAGTTTATGACTGTGGTGGGAATGACGTTGATTGTGATAACCTAACTGATGGGGTCAACGAGCCCGATTTGTTGTATTTGGAAAAACTGTATTGTGATGGCAGCGCCAACAATGTTAAACGACAGTACGTGCGTGTAGACAGTTTGGCCCAATCGCCCGATACTACCCCATTGGTAGACCCCCATGATCCAGACCCAGTGTTGTGGAGAAGAGAGTTTGCTTAATAACGTTAAGTTAAAGCTTTTAAATTTGCCAATGACGTTAAATGGAACTAATTCAATTAATCAACATTCAAGCTATTTTTATTTCTTTTTTATAATTAATGCAAAGAGGAAAGAAAAAAAAAACAACAATGCAAAGCTGTGTGTATACAAAATTAAAAAAAAACTTTTTCTTTCTAAAACCCAAACGGATTGGTTGGCGTTGCCGCACTCAGGTTTGCACGCCGGCCAGTTGGAGTCCGTTGAAGCGGCGGTGGTTGCTGCCCACCAAACGACACTGGTGGCGGTGGCCCAGTATGTTGTGGTTGCAAACCCCCATGCTGCTGCTGCTGCGTGTCCATGCTTAGTGCCTGGGATGCCGTTGGGAACCCGCCAGTTGGCTGATTGCCAAACCCAAACCCGGTTGGCTGACCTTGTAAAGGCTGCTGTGGTTGTGGTTGTTGTTGTGGCTGTTGCTGCTGGAAAATATTATGACCCATCATACCGTTCCCAGTCAGCGTGGATTGTTGGAATTGTGTAGTCATGCCGTTGATATTAGGCGTACTGAAGCTTGGCTGTTGCTGCATGTATAGAGATGGCTGCTGTTGTTGTGGCTGCATAAACCCATTCTGCATAAACGGTTGTTGTGGCTGCATCATTTGTGGCGGTTGCTGCATTTGCATTGGCTGCTGCTGCTGCTGCTGTCCAGTCATTACCGCCATTTGCGCGTTCATCGAGTTTGGCCCGCCCATATTAGACGACCCAGTGTTAAACGGCATTTGTTGGTTGGTTGGAGCAAACGACTGTTGGGCATTGCCAGTCGCAAATGGCCCTAGTGGTTGTTGAGCATTACCAGTCGCGAATGGCCCCAACGGTTGTTGCTGACCACCGCCAGTCAAGGTCTGTTGCAATGGCGCATTGCCGGTATACGTCGGCTGCATACCAGTGTACATTGGTGATTGGGTCTGTTGAACAGGCATGGTCGACGATCTAGGTTGAACAAATTGCTGTGTTGGTGCAGGTGCAACAGGTGCAGGCGCAGGGGCAGGTGTCCCATTAGACATTGTAGCAGTCTTGACCGGCTGCAGTGGTTGCATGGTTAACAAATCTGCCAATGCTCCAGTCGGTTGAGGCTGTTGAGGTACAGGTTGTTGTGGTTGTTGTTGTTGTTGTTGCTGTACAGGTGCAGGGGGTTGCTGCGGTCGTGGTGGTTTGGTGGGTGGTTCTGGCGACTTTGCTGGAGATTTAACAGCCCATGCATCATCTTCAAACCCTTCAACATCCAAGCTCTTTGGAGCTTCACCTTTCGGTTCGCTTCTCGTTGTGTTATTTTTCAGCACCCCGCCAGCCTCAGAAAACAATCCGCCTTCTTTACCGGCTTGCCGTCGGCTAAACCGTTCATCCAGCTTTTTGGTGACTCGCAAAATATCGCCTTCCTTGAGACCCAAGTTGCGCAAAACTTGTGGACTAATCTCTTCCAATACGGATTCGTCCATCTGATCTCGGCTAAAGTTGATGGCGTACCGTTGACAATTATTAACGTCAACCCCGCAATCCAAAAAGAAACCAAACCAGTCGTATTCCGACTGTTTGGCGGCCGATTGCACACTACTCTGGTTTGACGAGGATTGAGGAACGCCAGCTGGGATTGAAGACGATGAGCCCGGGCCAGTTCCAGTGGAAGGCCCGCCTGGAACGCCCCGATGTGATGATGGTGGATCAGAAGCACGGTCTTTAGGCTTTCGCATCGTGTTTCTCTTGACATCCACCAATGGTTTATCATCTTCAAGAGTGACGCCAGTGGCCCCCTCAATGTACTCCAAATCTTCTACAGACATTTTGCCTGCAGACACGGCAATCTTGACGCCATTGAGCTTGTGGAGGTGAATCTTCCCATCCGCACAACCCAACAAGGCAGCATCGACTTTAAACGTGCCAGATCGGTCAGTCCATGTTCGTACTTTGGTCATGTCTGGTTTTGGTTTACTTGGCAGCTGAGGCGATGACTTTTCCCGCTTCTTGTCGCTGCCATGATGCGATTTTCGTCGTGACATTCTAGACGATGATGATTGTCGGTTTGATGATGGTTGCTGCTGTTGCTGCTGTTTAGTGGACATTTCAATATACGAGGACGGCATGACCCCTTCCTCACCACGAGTATTTCTCACCATCCACCATTGGTCGCTCTTGACGCTGTCAATAATAAACACATTATCGCCTTCTCTCGCCGACACTTCGTCATCCCCTTGGGCTTCAAAATTGTACAAAACCTTGCCAATCTGCTGTCCTGCAGAATTGGCAGCCATGTAAACTTCACGCAACCCCACCGCCTTGTTTGCACCTGCCACTTCACCAATCGACGACATGATATTCTCAGCCGTTTCTTTTGTCCCCGCGTGCAAATCCAAATTCGACGTTGGGTTTTTAAAGTCCAAAAACACGTGCTTCTTTTCCAGACTGTAGTTGATCAGGTCGGAAATGTCCCATTGTTGTGCAGCGCTCTTTTCGGGGGAGTACATGATCATGCCGTTACCAATGGCCAGCGTGGCCTTGTGCTTTTTTCGCCCATCCACTTCCTGAACCTGCCACGAAAAAAAGTCAGACTTTTCACCACCACTAATGTCTCGGTCGGCAGCAGATACAGATGGCGTGCTACGTTCGCTAGGTCTCGCCGGTTTAGGTGGTGGTGGCTGGTCATAATCCTCCTCATTATCGGAATACTGTCTATCTTGGTTAACCGATCGATCGTTTGGTCGCGAATATGCATCTGAGGCAGGGGTAGGTAACGGTTTGTTGTATTGAATAGGGTGTTGTGGTGGAGGTGGGAATGTCTGTTGTTGTGGTGGAGGTGGCGGCGGTTGTTGTTGTTGTTGTTGGTGGTGGTGGTGGTGCTGCTGCTGCACAGCTGCTACTGGCTGCTGCGGGGCGGCGTATCCCGATTGTGGTTGGTCCGTATATTCAATATAGTTTGACGGGACAAAGCCAAATTCCTGGTCATTCAGTCCAACCAGAATCCAATCCTGATCGTTTGCATCATACACTTCGAATGCGTCATTCTCTTTAAACGACAGCTCCTCGTCCGTCTGCCGGTCGTAGTCATACAAGGCTCGAGCTCGGGATACAACGGGTGCCTGGGAAAGGAAAAATAAAAACGTTAGCCACTTTCAATAAAACTTGTACAACTTACCTTCTGAATGTAGTTGTTTGGAACCAGCCCAGTCGGTTCTTCAGTGTCCAGCCCCAACTCGCGCTTCTTCACTGTCCACCAATCATCTTCGCCCGACTTTTCGAGCAGATACAACAAATCCCCCTGCTCAATGGCCAGCTCCTGCTCCGACTGTGGTGCGTACTGGAACAGCGCTTCATACACACCTATGAATAGTGAGGGCATTGTGTCTAATTAGGAAGAAAGAAAGAAAGAAGAGAAAAAAAAAAAGGACTGTTCTAAGCGCTTGTCTCCGTGTTGAATTTAAAAGAGAGAAGAAAAAAAATGTCTACTGTGTTTTTTTATTTTTTTTTTGGGAAGAAAAGAAGAAAGCTTTTTTTTTTTGTTGTCAGAGAAAAATAACAACAGCGTTTCATTGCCTGATTGATTGATTGATTGATTGCGGGGCCCGCGCGCGCTAATTTTTCTTCTTCTAAAAAAAATATCGCGCTTCTCCCAACCTCCAAAAAAAAAAACGTTCACCACCACCACGATCCCACGATCCACGACAAAAACCATGGCAGTGACCGACGACGATCTGTATAGACACTCGTCACAGTTCAGGCTGTGGTCGTTCACAAAACAGGGGTTTCTAGAAAGCAGGCAGACGCATCACGACGCGGCGTATAAAACTATGGCCAAGAAACTGGAGGAAAAGGGGATTGTGGATATCGAGCCATTGAGTTTACAAGAGGAGCAGGATTTGGTGCGGTTCTATGCTAGTCGAATCAATGCAGTGGTGGCCCAATTCAACATGCCGTCGGTGGTGAGGGCCACTGCTACATCGTACTTTCAGAAATTCTACCTTGTCAATAGTGTCATGGAGTACCACCCCAAAAACATCATGTACACGTGCGTCTTCTTTGCTACAAAGTCGGAAAACTGCTTCATATCGATCAAGGACTTTTGCGTCAACATCAAAGGCACTGTACCGCAAGGGATCCTTGACCTGGAATTTCTGGTCCTGCAGAGTCTATCGTTCACTTTACAAGTTCACAATCCTTTGAAAGCCGTCCATGGGTTCTTTTTGGACATGCAGACAGTGCTGGACGATAACGAGGTGAGGAGTTTGTTAGATAAGGCTAGAGAGATGATCAAGAATGGGTTTATATCGAATGCCGGGTTCTTTTACACACCACCACAGATTGCCCTGGCCTCGTTGGTTTATTACGACGAAGGGTTGGTCCGCAAGTATCTGCTTTCTAGATATAGTGAAGACAACGTGGATATGCTGTTGGAGATGAGTAAGGAATGTGCGGTAGACTTGCAGGATAATCAGGTGTGTAGCCTGGAAGAAGCCAAACGGATCGACAAGAAGCTTCATTCGTTGCTAAATCCAGAAAAGTACCTGCTGAATAACGACGCCGTGGCTAAACGGAAAGCTGAGGGGTCTAGCGAGCCGGAAGTGGCCAAAAAGCAGCGTCTTGATTCACCATCTGCTTCAATATCAGCGTCTGTATCTGCATCAAGTAGCGTTCCTCCCGAAACTTAGGCTATAATTATCACTAATATTGACTATTTATTTTTTTTTCCTTTGAATATCGCGATTTGTAAATATTCCAGAGGTAAAAACCGTGTATTGAGGTTATGGGAGCATGGACGTGTTCAGCCGCACTCCTCCGAAAAATAGATGTAAATGTAAACAAGAATAAAAAACAAATTTGTCGTCCGTAACCTATTTAAGCCCACTGAAGTCTCGGTAGCAAATAGTATGACTCGACTGAAAGGCCACAACGAGACTTTTATCCAGGCCACGTAGACGCGCTTCTCACATCCTCGGCCTATTTCACTCGTGGGTGTGTGTGTGTGTGTGTGTGTAAAATACCGTCCGGGTTGAAATCCGGTGCGCGTGCACGGAGCCAGCTCGGCTCGGAGTTCAAAAACTAGAGGACGTCGGCAATTGATTGCGGGGGACACAAGCACACAATTTCAGCTACTCAACAAAACCCCCCTCAACGACGGCTAGTCACCACCACACCATGACGACGAGCCCAATCCAGCACACCCGCCACGTTATAGACGCAGCCCACCCGCGATTCACCGACGGCAGCACAATCAGTGACGGGCAGTTAAAACTCGTTTACAACGTGTACTCCACCAACGCCAAATCCACGGTCCCCGAACAAGACCGACTAAACCTCGTCTTCCTCCACGGCAATGGGTTTTCCAAAGAATGCTGGGAGTACATGATCAAGCAAGCCTTTGCGGCGTTTGGCGATAAGCTAGGCGTGTGCGTTGCGCCAGACTACGTCAACCATAACGAGTCATATCAACTGAACAAAGATGAACTAGGCTATGTCATGGCATGGAACGACGGAGCCCATGATCTGGTCCATCTAGGTAAACACTTGAACCTTCCGGGCCCTACTATCCTCGTGGGCCACTCAATGGGTGCAGTAGCATGTTTATTCGCCGCACACTACGACACGCGCATGTTCGACTCGGTGGTGGCCCTAGACCCAGTATGCTACTCCCCCGTCGACCACGATGAAAACGTACCAGAGTCGGTATATGAACGGTCTGCGGCGACTTTCTCGGCACTGGAAACTATGCGGGATCAGTTTACAGACGAGACTGATTTCAACCATTACATTGATAAACGGTCCATGTATCGGAAATTCCACCCCGAGATTCGAGACCGGTTTAAACAAGCCAACGCATGGAAGAAGGAAGACGGTACAATTGATTTGGGAACCCCTACACGTCAACAAATGATGTGCTATTATGGCGGCACGTACGGGTTTTTCCAGATTGAGCATGTGTTGAAATCACTAGATAAAGAGGTGCTGCATTTGGCAGGCGATCGTTCATACTTTCTCCCATCTGGCTCGCACGAATGGATCCGAGCCCGGATAAAGCATTTGCAAATTGCTGATATCCCTGGTGGCTCCCATACCGTGCCGTTTGAAGACCCTGACCAAACCTGGGCTGCAGTCAAACCGTTTTTGGAACACCGCTATAAACGCGCCTTGGCACTGCGGAAACCTATCCAGGAAAGACGCAACATGTCACGGGAAGACCGGAAGAACTGGGTCAATGAGAGATATATAGAGGTGCGCAAGACGTACCCTCGTCATGAGCTCTGTTCAAAGCTGTAATGGCCAGCGTCTATAGGGACCATCTCTCCGGGGCACCGGAGCTGGTCGGAGGTTTCGCCCGGATGAGTATGAGTAATATATACCGTTTATAATAGAATTGATTCATATCTAGTTTGGACCGTCAGTTAGTAATCACATATGTTTATTAATAACATTGATGTGACTGGCTCATAAAAATAGATGTTTGAGGTTTCAATTACACTCTTTTTACATGAACGCGGCTACACGGATACCGCGGCACCTGGCCCGGGACTTTTCGCCTGCATGGGCCCCCCTAATTCCTCCGTGCTCCGCCGCCGCGCAGGGCTAATGAATGACCTCGATGCGCCTGTACAAATATCATTACCAATACAACGTTAATACCTTGATTCCGGATCGTACGTTATTTTTTTTTTGTCCTTCCTTCCTTCTCTCAGCCGGGATCGAAAGTTTGGTGTGGTCAGCTCGTTCCCGTCCCTTTGTTCCCCGGAGGGTGGGTGAGTGGCTTGCTGTTGCATACAAAATATAAAAGGCAGCATTTATCCCTCCATGTACAGCGTTTTCAGAACAAGAGAAATAAAAATGCTCAGGCAAACACAACTATTATCAGTAACCAGGCCATGCTTCCAGCTAGCCATGCAATGCCGGTATAATTCCAATTCCACATCGGGAGGCAAAAACAGCTTGTTTGACAAACACCCGGAAAAGTATGATCTCAGCGAGTCATGGAAGCATCCCAAATTCACCATTGAGGAGATGAAAGCAGTGGGCGTTGCTCGGCACACCCCGCAAACTACTTCAGACAAGGTTGCTCGGACCAGCTTGTTAACTGTCCGGACCTTATTCGACAAATTCACCGGCTACACCAACCCGCCACCAGGCCATGAATCCGACCTCAAGTACCGAATGACTCCAGAAAAGTGGATGAAACGGTTCTTGTTTTTGGAAACGGTTGCCGGGGTGCCAGGGATGGTGGGCGGTATGGTGAGACATCTCAACTCACTGCGCTTGCTCCAACGAGACCGTGCTTTTATTGAGTCGCTACTCGAAGAAGCTTACAATGAACGAATGCACTTGTTGACGTTTATCCAAATGACAAAACCAGGATGGTTCATGAAGATTATTATTCTCGCTGCTCAAGGCATCTTTTTCAATTCCTACTTTATCGCATACCTAATCAACCCGCGAATCTGCCATCGCTGGACGGGGTATCTAGAGGAAGAAGCTGTTCACACCTATACTAGATGTATCAATGAGATTGAGCAAGGGTGGTACCCAGAGTGGGAAAAAACGCTAGCTCCGGATATCGCCCTGCAGTATTGGGATATGAAGCGGGGATCGAATATCAAAGACCTGCTATACTACATCCGAGCAGACGAGTGCAAACATCGTGAAGTCAACCACACATTTGGAAACCTCCAAAAAGACGATCGCAACCCGTACGCTATTAAGCGTGACGAGACAAAGGAGGAGGCACCCCATCCAACGTATGATCTAAAGTATCACAATACACACCCCGTGGGGTGGCCAAGAAAGGATATCGATGGGTTATAGCTTCTTGTTTGGGCGACGTAGGAATATACTAGCTTCTTTTTTCTTAATCGGTGATGCTGTTTTGGTCATTGTAGGTGATGCTGGCGGGGGCGTGGAAACCGGCCGGGTTATTGGCCTGCTGATGGGTTTAGCTTTTGGTGGGACAGGTTTTTGTAATTTAGGCGGTGGTGGTGGTGGTAGTGGCGATAGTGTCCCGTTTGTAGGCATAAATTGAATATTCTTGTCAGAGAATAGCGACCCCTTTGCCCGTGATGCATTGTAAGTTTGTTGTAGACATTTACTGCCTGGTCTAGCCGCTTTGCTGGCTCTCATTTTAGCTCGTTTGCGATCAGCCAGTGGATCGTTTTGCAGCTGAACCGTCTTCTTATCCTCCTTATCTTGTCGAAATTTGGCCATGTTTGAGCGGAGCCGTTCCTTGGCGTCTTTCAAATGCACCTCCTTTTCTTTACAATACCGTAGATATGTCTTTCGAAAGTTCTTTTCCGGTACAGATCGGTCAGAAAAGTCCCGTTTAAGCAGTCGACACCATAATGGTTCCGACTGGGTCGATATCTGCGGGCACTTTTCCTCAATAGCCTTGAGCTGGTCGTACGTGACCTTTTTCAAAACCGGCTCGACCAGCGCGTACGGAAGGTCGCCAACATCCCATATCAGGTTGGAATGGCGTATACATCCTCGTAGCGCCAGCTGTCGTAACGTCGGCACTCCTATTCGATGCTCCATCTGTGTATTTTTTGCAAGCGTCTAAAAAAAATTTGAGCTAGAGTGTGGCGCGCGCTTTAAGAAAAGTGAAAGTGAGAAAATAAAAAAAATTGCGGAACGTTTTTCTTTGCTCCTTTTATATTTTACAAAAAACTGCCTTCATTTCGATTCCCAGATGTAGCAAGATATTTCTTAATCCACCTCAACTATCGGCGGGGCGTCGGGGTCTCTACGGATGATTAGATCGCTGTGGTCGTTGATATCGTTAATAATGAGGCCCTTCTCGTTAGCTAAATGCAGAACGCAAATGAAACAAAAACTGGTAGATATCTCCGACATTTGGTGGGTATTGTATGCGGATTTTAGATCCTGGACAACGTCGGTGAATTTGCGCGTCTCCTCCTCCTCTTCTTCTTCTTCTTCTTCCTTTTCATTCTCCTGTTGCCTCTCCTTTTCTTTCTCTTCTTCCATTTTGAGCACGTTCCAGATATTATCTTTTAGGAGCCGCACGTTGACGCGCTTGGCAGTTTTGGCGTAGTTGACGTATTCGGGGCGGGCTCGTCGACCGGCCATGAGAAGTTGACCCTTCAAATCGTCAGGGGCGGGTTCAGCAGACTCTGGAATCTCCGGTATGTCGATATCGAGATCAAACCCGCCGCCGTCATCATCATGACCACCATCGTCATTGAAAAAGTTGGCATCGTAATCCCCATTAATGGTCTGGTCTGGGGGGCCGCCTTCATTCTGTTTCTGATACTGATCAGCTAGGAAATGTTCATCAATATCCACATCGTCGCCAGCAGTGTACGGAACGGCGCTGCCAAACATTCCAAACGCCATTCTCGTCTTTGGCTTGTTGAAAAGCTTGATAAGGCTCTTTGAGGAAAAGTGTTTATCGTCCGGCAGCAAGTTTCTAGTCTTTGATTTCCATTGCGTCTTGGGAATGTTGATTGATGTTCCAGCTTCCTGGAAGATTAGCGACTCGTCAGCTTCATTCTCCACACTCATAAAATCAACGTAGAACGGCTCCTTTTCTTTGGCTTGTTGGGATGGGGCGGCTCGTCTCTTGGACGGCTCGTCGGAACTTAGCAACGAGCTTTGCTTGAGCTTTTGCACTTTCCAGTGTTCTGGACCGGCCCAGTTCTTTTTCAATGTCTCATCGAAATAAGACATGATGGTTTGGTCGTGGTTCGCGCCGGCGGTGGCGTTTAGAGCGTAGTTGTTGACATACGACATTGAAATATCGGCTTGGTTGGTCCCGTTTGGCTCGCCAAATGCCAACCCATCATCAACATCAATCCCGTCAAACGCGCCCATATCTCCAATATCCCCGCCACCATCATCATAATCGTAATCGGGGTTCATTTCCATATTATCGAGATCTGGTTGGTCAGACTCGTCGTCATTCCCGCCGCTGTCAATATCTTTAATAGTAGTGTTGGCGAGGGATGGGTCGTTTAGCGCGTTTTGAATGTTTGGCATGGACGGGCATACTGTCAGCTCGTCCAAGTCCACTGCGTTATTAAAGTATTCCTCTCTTAGACGGGAAATGTCGATTGAGGATTTGGCAGCAGCAGGAGGAGGGGCTGGTTCTTCCTTCTCGTCATCTTCATCATCAGAATCATAATCGGCTTCACCGTCAAACACTACACGACCTTCTTTATCAATAGTGAGACTGTTTAGAAGCAGACCCTTTGCGCCGCCTTCATCAAAATCGGCGCACATTTTACGGAATAGAGGGTCGATGGAGAGCTCTAGATCAAGCTTTTTCACGCGTAGTTGTTCAAACCCGCTTGCGAGTGTGCTCTCTGCGTGTTTTCTACGTCGTTTAGGCTTCTTGCCCGTCTCCTGTTCATCGCCGCTGCCACCCGCGTCATCATCATCGCCGTCATCTTCAAACGCGTTCTTGTTCCCGCTCTCGGCCAGCCCGCTGAGGAGTTTTCCCGTCTCACTAGCTACAGAGTCGACTCGCGATGTGTATATCTTGACGCAGCCATCGAGAGTATACGAGGCTTTCTGAAAGTTGATCCCGTCGCCTTCTTTGAGTAAGCTCATGTCGTGGAAATAGTCAATGAGGGCGAAATTCCACGAGTTTGTAGCGTTGATTTTGTTGTCTTTGACCAGTTTCATCCATTGTTCAAAGTTGGCGAGTAAAGGTGCTGTTTCGCGTTGTTGCTGCGGGTTGCCGCCTGCCAGCGTCTCACGGGCCACCATCTTGATTGAATGCCGCCGCGCAGTGTGGTGCGTAGAGCTCCGTCGGTTTTGTTCCTTCTCGGCCTCATCGTCGTTGTATTCTGTTAGTGCGTTTCCCAGGCTTTCACGCCCTTTGGTGCTTCGTCGATTTGACGGCATTATTGTTGGTGAGGGAGGGAAAAAAAAAAATCGCGTCAACAACAAACGTTGGGAACAAAAAGGCGGTTACATAAGGCACAAGTAATAAAAGCCGCATCGTCTACCGCCAGTGAAGGACCCCTTTATTTGACTTGTCTAGGGTATGCGTTTCGAAGCACGCAGGCGGCGGTGCCAGCTGCCCCTCCCCCCCTCGTTGTTTGTTTATGTTTAGGAGGTGGTGGACAAGGGTACCACCCTCGCTCCTCTCGTCGCCATTCCGATCGCACAATTCAGTTTGTGTTGTTGTTTACGTGTATAAAGGAGATGGATCAGAAAATAAGCTATATAAAGCAGCGTTGAATTCCCCTCGAGATTACAAACACTAATGACTCAAGAATTCTCTTTCCAGCACTTGCTGATTCAGTATCTATGCAACAGCCCTCATTTGATTGCTTCCACGCCATTGCCGCTAAGCAACGTCTTGACAATGATGTCTTTTGAAAACCACGGCCTGGTGCAAGCCAGTCCTCAGCAGCTTGATGCGTTGGAGCAGTCGTGCAAGGAGCTGGCTGACTGGCTGCCGGATGGGTTGGTCATTGTCGGGCAGAAGATTGACTACTTTGACGTTAACATTCTAGCGACTTGGCTATTTGGGCCGGTTCCTAACGACGAGGGTGATGGCGAGGATGAACCTGAATCTATTCCAACAACCAACTCCGCCTCTTCAAACGCCAATGATCTATTAGACATGCTCACCGATACTTCAACCCTCTCTTGTTCATACCTGACCCGCCAGCGAGACGAGCTGACTCAACTACTCGATGCGGACACGGCACAAACGATACTATCTCGTGAACGTGCTATTGCCAAACCGGCCAAGAACTATACTCCAGTTTGTTCCAGCGCAAGCCGGCAAAACTGCCTATCCAAGGGCAAGTTGGACTGTTTGAAGGCCATCCACTTTGAACCGGTCATCTCATCAACCACCGACCCCAACATTGGCGATTGTTCGTACCTGGACACTTGCTACAAGGGTAAAGGCTGCAAGTATGTTCATTACCGGATTGTCTACCCGGACCAGAAACTGGGGCAGCAACACCTACCAAGCGCCAGTTCCGAGCTTGCACCTGATGTCCAGCCGTACTTTTACGGCACGGGCGAGCGGCTGAGCGGCGCGGCGTACTCGGAGATGCCAGCCCAGTACATTTCCTGCGATATCCGCACGCTCGACCTTGGCTTGCTTGGAGAGTTTGCGGCAATTGTCGCCGACCCACCGTGGGACATCCACATGAACGGCCATTTGCAGACCCCACAAGGCGTTATTACCGATGAAGAGATGATGTCGTTCAAGATTGGTCAAGTCCAGACCGAGGGCGTGTTCTTCCTGTGGGTGACTGGCCGTGCGCTGGATATCGGCCGCCAGTGCTTGAAGAACTGGGGGTATGACAAAATTGAAGAGCTGGTGTGGTGCAAAACGAACCAGCTTGGCCGAACAATCTGCACCGGGCGGACTGGCCATTGGTTGAACCATTCCAAGGAGCATTGCCTGATGGGGATAAAGGGTAATCCAACGTGGTTGAACAAGCAGATAGACGTGGATACTATCGTATCAGCCACGCGTGAAAAGTCTCGCAAACCAGACGAGTTGTATGACATTATCGAGCGGCTGGTGGGACCGACAGCACGTAAATTGGAGCTGTTTGGCCGTGAACATAATATCCGCCCTCAATGGCTTACTATCGGTATCGAACTGGACGGGACCCGTCTTCTTGAGCCAGATGTGGCAAACCGATTCCACGACTGGGCGTTTGGGAAATAAATGTATTGTCAATAAATGGCTCATTCTAGCAATGGTGCGGCTGTATAGCAGAATCAAACCTCCCAACACATTTTTTTTCTTCTTCCCTACAAGACTTGTATATACACACACACACACACATCATGTCGTCACGACGGGCAAAGATTCGAGCTCCACGGAGCGTACGTTGAAACCATCTCTACAAGCGGCTAACAAGCACACCCTAGAACATGACAGCGGGGGTTGATTTTGACGCATCATGGACCAAACTCTCGCTAGCGATCGAGCAGATCCTCAACAAGAATGCCTCCCAGCTCTCATTTGAAGAGCTCTACCGCACTGCATACAAACTTGTGCTTCACAAGTACAGCAACCAGCTTTACGAAAACTCCAAAAACGAGATACGCAAGTACCTTGAGCAGCAAGTCGCCGCCAAGTTAGTCCCGTTGGTGAGCAGCAGCGACCAGGCTACAACAACGGCGGCGGGGTCATCATCAACGGTGGTAATCAAGAGTGTAAACACGTACTGGGAGGACTACTGTCTATGTATGCGGCTAATCAGCGATGTGATGATGTACATGGACCGCGTTTACTCCAAAGAGGAACGGGTGCCGCTAATCTACGACGCCGGCATCACGTTATTCCGCGACGCGGTGATTAGAAACGGCGATCCGCGAGTCGGCGACCAACTCTACAATATAATTATTCAGGAAGTGCAGCGGGAACGGCATGGCGAGGTGATTGACCGTCTCGCCGTCAAGACTACAGTGTCAATGCTGGAAACCCTCCCCGAGCGCCGATCCGACGGCATTGAAAGCATATATTCCGCCGAGTTTGAGCCCAAACTTGAACAAGCCACGCAGCAGTTTTATACACAATCAGCAAACGAGCTGCTGACAGGAGACGCGTACATTTACTTGAAAAAAGTCGACCAGTATATCACGGATGAGACGGATCGGTGTAACCTCTATCTTTCCGAGACGAGTCTGCCCAAGATCATCCGCGTTGTGGACGAGATTCTCATCATCAACAGGACCAAACAGGTTGTCGATACCGGGATGGGAGGCTGGATTGAAAACGACCGGTATGATGAGATGGGCCTGCTTTATAAACTCGTATCAAGAGTTAGCGACACTCACGACGATATCCGCGAGTTTGTCTCTACAGTCATCCTCTCATCCGGGCGGCAAATCAACCAGCAGGCGGTGGAAAACGCAGAGGCGGCAAAAGTGGCCGCCAAGGCGAGTAAAAAAGATCGCATGAACCCCACCGCTATTTCAATCGCATGGGTAGAGTCCGTCCTAGCCCTTAAAGACAAGTTTGACGCCATCCTTTCCAAATGTTTTGCCAAAAACCACGGCATTCAAATGGTCATGGAGAATGCATTTGCCCGCGTTGTTAATGAAAACAAGAAATGCGCTGAATACCTTTCCTTGTTTGTGGATGACAATCTCAAAAAATCGCTCAAGGGCAAAACGGACGAGGAGATTGAACAGGTACTTGAGAAGGCTATTGTACTGTTCCGGTTCATTTCTGATAAGGATCTATTTGAGACGTATTTCAAGGCGCATTTAGCGAAACGGCTGTTGAACAACAAGTCCATCTCGACCGACGCTGAGCGGAATATGATTGCAAAAGTGAAGATGGAGATTGGCACGTCATTCACGTCTAAACTTGAAGGCATGTTTCGCGATATGGAGATTTCAAAAGAACTCATGTCGTCATTTCAGAAATCAAATGTGGCGGCCGCGGCCGACCAGGAGCAAACTCCGGTTATTGAGATTAACGTCAACATGCTAACGTCCTCATACTGGCCAGCGTCCATCGTCAACGCGCAATCGAGATGCGTCTACCCCCAGCCTATTATCCAGGCTAAAGACGTATTTGCAAAGTTTTACCTCAGCCGGCATAACGGCCGTACTCTAACGTGGAATGCCAACATGGGCACTGCAGATGTCAAGGCACGGTTCAGGAAAAAGACTCACGAAATTAACATGCCAACATACGCCATGGTCATTCTAATGCTTTTCAACGACCTTGAAGAGGAGGGGGCTAGTCTATCGTTTGATGATATCAAAACGGCAACGGCAATCCCAGAACCAGAACTGGTACGGCATTTGCTCAGCATCTCGGTGGCTCCCAAAACGCGGCTTTTACGCAAAGACCCAATGTCAAAGACCATTGACACAGCCAACGACCGGTTCTCAATCAATGAAAAGTTTGAATCGCCAATGACCCGTATCAAGGTGCTGACCATCTCATCAGGCAACAAAACAGAAACTGACCAGGAACGGAAACATACAATGGAACAGATTGGCAAAGCCCGGAAATACGAAACTGAAGCTGCCATTGTGCGGATCATGAAGTACGTTTTAAAAAGAAAAAAAAAAGAAACACACTAACACGTTTTTAAAAAAAATAGGACACGAAAACAACTCGACCACGCCAATTTGGTGGCTGAAACGACGCGGCAGCTCGCCAGCCGGTTCAAGCCCGAACCGTCACACATCAAGCAGCGAATTGAGGCGCTGTTAGAACGCGAGTATCTCAAACGAGACGAGACAGAGCGCAACTTGTATCAATACTTAGCTTAGAAAAGAATCCGACGACAGCCGGCGCCGCAGCGTCGTTTGCTTTTCAAACTGCCGCTCGCGCCGATACTCTTGCAGGTATCGGTTCCGTTCCTCCTTCCACAAATCCTCCATACCATTCCACTTGTACTCGTCGCGCATAATCTTGTGCCAGTTTGGTTGGTGCGACCCAGCACTTTGCCGCCGCCGTTGTAAAGCCACGCTAGCCGATCGCGAGGACGGGCTTGGTTTCTTTGAATACTTCCACCGCAGCTTGGCCCGCTCTTCTGGGTTTTTGCTCGCAAAAATGGTAGGGCTGGTAAACGCGCCGCCATAGTGCGACTGTACGCTGTCAATAGAATGCCGTCGTGGCTTTTGCTTGGAGGTGGTGGTGGGTGATGATGACATTGTCATGTGCTTGTAGATACTAAACAGGTCATTGCCGTGGCTGGCTGGGGTATAATACACATTCTTGATTGGGGTCGTCGCTTCTTGAATGTCAAAAAGTGACCGCCGTCGCGGTATCGACGATGTGCTGGAACGGTGGTGGTTGTAATGGTGCGCTTGGATTGGCGTGGATGGCATGTAGTCCACCACGTCATCGTCGTCAGATAATGGGCTCATCACCGCACTTTCTTGACTACTTTGGATACGCTTGATCCGTTCATTCTCAACCTTGGAACGACGTAGCTGGTACGCTATAAAAAAAATGGAGTTAGAATAGGAAATAAAAGAGGGAAAACATACCTTGCTCCGCAAACAACCGGTTCCGCTCACGGTGGCGGTTAGACGCAATAACCCCCACCAACCGGGATGGAATCCGCGGTAGTGAGTGTGGGTTTCGAATAATCCGGTCGGCGGCTCCTGATGGAATTGGCGTCAAGAAGGACATGGTCTTTTTTCTTTTCTTCTGGTACAGTAAAACAATAATAAGAAATAAAATGAGAGCGTTAATCTATGCAAGCAAAGTAAAGCTATCAAAAAAAAAAAACGTAGGTGGGAGGGGGGGTATCACAGTATAGCTAGATGGTTAGTAGTCTGGTTAGTAAGAATGCAAAAATGCAAGAATAAAGCAGAAAAAAAATATAATAGTAGTAGAAAATAGTTGTTGTCAGGAAGAAAGAAAGCGGATTTTGGGGTGAGTTTATAAACTAGGGTGTGAGACAATGGTCATGCGCCTTGCATCATATGTTCTTTTTTCTAAACTGTTGGGAGTTTCTTTGTTTGCGTTGTTCGAACTTTACGCTTCCCAAATATTAGCTATCAGTTACTAAATCGGGGTTTATGGTTTAAAAAAATTTTAGCCTGTCCATGGTGATATGGTACAAACAATTTCCCTCCTTATTAATTGGCATTTTGAGCAGTCTAGTTATTTGGTTTGATAATTGTAAGGCTCTCCTTCCTTGGTGCGGCGTACGATATATTGAAGGCAGATGGGGGAGAGGGGGAGGTTTCGCGCACGCTTGGGACAATGGGTTTTATTACCACGTGGTGGTGGTTAGGTGCGGCTGTGTCCCATAGCTAATTAACCATAGCCGCATCAGAAGAAGCTACCATATCTTTACTGGTATCAACCCAACCCGAAAAAAACAGCGCGCCTTGAGCGTTTTATCCGTATATAGGATACTGCCTGGGCACTAAACTAGCCGCGTATTATAATCTGCCAAAAGACGTTTCAGATTTTATTTTGTCTCAGCCTAAAAAATCACGGAGGCCCGATCAACTGGCGCGCGGAGTAAAACATGATTTGGGAGAAAACAAAACGCGACTAGTTTCTTTCTACTTCATATGCATAGGCAATGAAAAAGTTTTTCAAAAAGCTACAACGATTGGAACATGAGGATCGGGAAATGTTCCTTGGCATTAGTCGGGAACTATCACGGTATCTGACAGTTAAGGATATCAAGGGTTTGCGGTTGACACATGCTAGCTGTAGCAAAACCGGGCTGGCAATGTTGAATCAGTTTGTCTGGTGCAGCGGCATCCCATATATTACCCACAAAATTCATCAGGCTTCAGTGGCAGAGTATGAAAAGTTAGGAATTGATGTGCCAAACAAGCTGTGTCGGGTATGCAAGGTAGGCTGGGTTGGCAAAAGTTCCAAGCACATGTGGCGGTACACCCAAACGCTAGTTTTGACAATGCGCGGCACAACGGAGAGCCATCCAATGTACCCAGTTGCAAGTATGAAGTGGACATATTATTTGAATGGCGCTGATGAATTCAATACCAACCATCGCAAGGATGGGAATTTCGTGTCGTTGGTGAGATGGATCCTCGCTACCGCCAAATGTCTCGAACACTTGCTAATCATTATCGAGTGTGACCAGCCAAATTCCCGTCGAAAGCCTCACCGGATTGACCTTGTTGACCTCTTGCAGCGCGTTCCGGTAAATATCAAGCTAACATTCCATTTCACCGATCTGCAGCTATGGAACAACTTTTGCGTGGCATCTACCCTTGCGGCCGGGGCTACCAAAATTCTAGAGATTGGGGATGATGACGAAACGAAGAAGATATGGAACATTTTCGGTTCCAAGGGTAATGTCAATGTACAGTATGATTTATCGTTGTTATCAAACGATCCGTGGGGCCGTCACACAACAACCACCGTCGACTCGACCCAAATGGCAATGAGCATTTACACCAGTGGCGCGAAACAGCTGGAAAGTTTGAAGTGTGAGGTTGACATGGGGTCAAACACCTTTATCAGCTCTTCCTTGAAAACGCTGTACCTCACGATTGTTCCATCTCCATGTCAATCAGCCAACCAGCCACCATACCCGCAGTTCTACTTGCCTCATTGTCAAGACCTTGGTATCGATATCCACCCCGATCTTCCAAACCTATCCTGTTTTGAGCTAATTAAGCCGTCAATGAAGCTGCAAAAGCTGCTGGTCAAACAGCCCATCTTAAGAGCAGTTGACTTTTACAAATTCACGCAAGGCGCCGTCAACATTGAAGAAATTGTTTGTAACGTGGATAAAGTGTTGGTTGAGGTTGACCAGTTTGAAAACGGGTTTCTATTCTGGAGCGCAATCTCAGACACGAGCGTGAAGTCGCTATCAATCAGCTTCCAGGCTACTGTTCTAGGCATTGATAACAAACCGACAGTGTCTAATTATAAGGACGGATTCCGCGTCCACGAAGGAGAATGGTTCATTGACGCAGAAGGGCCTCCCAACAAGTTTGCGGCCGTTTCCAAAGGTTTGGAGAATGTCATTCTGCTGGTTGGTAGCCGACTGAGCCAGGAGTGCTTGGAAAATGATATGACTGAAGCGCTGCAGTTTATTGAGGAATTTGCTCCAAACGCCAAAATCTACATATTGTCTCGATACGCCCTCGGATCCGGCACTGGTCAATACCTTCCAAAGTTTTTGAAACCGCTGGGTAAGATTGACCCGGGTATGAAGTATGTCAAAGAATTGACCACGCTGTATCGGTATGAACAGCCTGAACAAGAATTAGATGTTGTCATGTTTGAGCAAATGGTGGTATAAACGGGAATCCAGCGCTATATTTTGAATGGCTAGCTAAAGTTGTTTTTATATATTTAATTATTGCATATATGTGTAGGGGATAAAGCTACGTCTATTTACTCGCTGATCGCGGACATTGATGGTGTCAATTCAGCCGCACGTCATTTTACCCTTGACCAATTGGGGAGTGGGGAGGAGGAATTAGCCTTGCTTCGGCCGGATGTTCTGCGTGCGGCTGGAAAACATCCAAGCAAAAGCATGCCCAGGTGCAACCCACAGATTTGTTTTAATTATTTCTCCATTTCGAATTCCCTCGTATGGCTGCCAAGCGCGCAGCTATTAAATTAGTGGAGTAAGAAGCGACATGTGTGTAAGAAAGAAAGAAAAAAAGGTTGAAGACGGTTTGTCATGGGTCCAGTTTTATAAGCAAGAAACTCCACGCGGGTAATTTATAGACAGAACCGGCATTAATTTGAAAAAGGGAAGAGAAAAAAAAAAGCGGGGATATTGTGTCTGCCCCCATCCCCACACCGTGGAATTATGTCCTATATATACAAGACCTCAACACTTAATTGAACAAATCTTGGCACCATCCAGGTATACTCAAACAGGAGGACGCCCAAATTGCAGATAGATCATTACACCGCGGCTGCATTATCGTGGGGATCCGGATAGATTTTACTGCGCAGCCGGGGTTCGTCGATCCGTGCCCCACGCTCAGTTCGAGAGAACTACTCTCGTATTATAACGGCGTAAAAGTAACATATGAATCTCTGAAACAGCCAATAGAAATCATTTCTTTTTCTTTTATAAAAATTCAGCCCTGCGAAAGAGCATGCGAAGGGAGGGGGGAAACACTTGGACGGTGCCCTTTTTTATTTATTCTTTCTTTCCCCCTTCCCTTCCTCTCGCTCGAGCGTTGTCACTCTAAAATGAAAGTGGTCTCCTTAAACATATGCCATATTCGTTTTAAATTCCCCAAACTCAGTGCATAATTTCACCGAGCTTGGTTTGAATGGGAAAAAAAAAAAAGGTTCACGGCTCTGTTCTTTTACGATCCTTGTAAATTTTCGTAAGACCGCCCACCCGTAAAAAAACAACGATAAAAAGCGGGGGGATTGTATTTACACCATATGTTGCAGTTTTTTTATTTATTTATCACAATATACAATTATTATCCATTTCAAGTTAGGCCGTACAGAACATGCCTCTTTTTTTTATTTACCCCTCTCGTACTTGTTTATATAAAATGAAAACGGATCGCCATTATTCCAAAATACAAACTTGACGTTCCTTCTTTTATCTCTACAATGAACGAGCCAAAGCCAACGGTTTCGATCCATGAGGATCCGATG
The DNA here is from genome assembly GCA_030564235.1 of Blastobotrys elegans. Classification (NCBI taxonomy): domain Eukaryota; kingdom Fungi; phylum Ascomycota; class Dipodascomycetes; order Dipodascales; family Trichomonascaceae; genus Blastobotrys; species Blastobotrys elegans. The sequence continues at coordinate 25,531 of JAJLUJ010000007.1, forward strand.
GCGACCAGAACATCCCAGGACGATATCCAGGAACTAGGAGATCGTATCCTTGAAGACGAAAAGCTTATGGAAGAAATCAGCCCGGATATGAGAGGCAAGATTGGGGAACGGTTCGGTATTGCTGCAGAGGAGCACGATATCGCCCCGCGAGGCGACATTGAGTTTGTCCTGACCAAGATTGTAGCCATGACTGAAGACGACGCGATGCAGATTTTATTGGACGCTATCGAGTACCATTCTGATGATCCAAACTTTCCCTCCGAGACCATGACCAAGATCCAGAAGCTGGTTAAAGGTCCAAAAGCATGTGAGGACTTGGATATTGACGAATACCGGTTCGAACTCAAAACAGAAGCAGCTATTATCCGGTACCATTCGCCCTATCCAGAAGTGCGAGCGGTAGCCGATCCGGATGACGACCCAACCATCCCCGTGGAGACGATCCGTGCGTACGTTCTCGGTCTCATGTGGATGGCCGGGTCCACAGTCGTCAACACCTTTTTCAGTCCGCGTCAACCAGCAATCACAATCAGTTCGGTTGTGCTGCAGCTTTTGCTAGCACCATCCGGGAAATTCGTGGCATGGGTGTTGCCGGATTGGGGGTTCACGATCCGGGGCAAACGAATCTCGTTGAACCCTGGCCCATGGACTTTTAAAGAGCAAATGTTTGCTACAATCCTGTTCAACGTTGGTAACGGCCCCGGGGGTACATACTACGTCTACCTTGTCCAACAGCTGCCACAATACTTGGGTCAAAAGTGGGTCTCGTTTGGTTATGAAATCGTCCTTGCTCTGTCAATCCAGTTTTTTGGGTTCGGGTTTGCTGGTATAATGCGACGTGTGTGTATTTACCCATACAAATGCATCTGGCCAAAGTGTTTCCCAACTCTCGCGTTGAACCGTGCCTTGGTAATGCCGGAAAAGAAGGAAAACGCCAATGGATGGACAATCTCCCGGTACCGATTCTTTTTGATCGCGTTTGGTGGCATGTTTGTGTACTTTTGGATCCCAAACACCTTGTTCACCGGCCTGCGTCTGTTCAATTGGATGACCTGGATCAAGAACGATTTTACTCTACACATGGTCACTGGCGGGTACGGCGGGCTGGGATTCAACCCAATCTCTAGTCTGGATTATAACGTGGCCGGCAGCGGCAGTTTGACCACCCCATTCTTCTCGACAGCCCTGCAGTACGGCGCTCGAGTGCTATCCGGCCTGGTCATTCTCGGCATGTACTGGGGCAATTACGTCTGGTCGTCTTACATGCCTATCAACAGTAACGAGATTTTCGACAATATGGGCCAGAAATACAACGTGTCGGCTATCATGACCGACAACCGACTGGACGTTGAAAAGTATGTTTCACGCGCGCGCAGGGTGCGGCTTTGGGTATATTACTAACTGACAAAAAAACAGGTACAAGGGCATTGGCCCGCCATTCTTTTCTGGCGCGAACGTGTTTGGCCAAGGCGCGTGGTTTGCATGGTACGCCATGGTCCTCACATATGTGTTTATCAACCAATGGTCCATCATCAAGAACGCGTTCCGAGACATTTACCGTGGGTTCCGATACAAGGAGCATTTCTCAAACAACCAGAACGATCCGCACACCAAGATGATGAAAAACTATAAGGAAGCGCCGGATTGGTGGTTCCTTGTGGTGTTGTTGTTTTCTCTCGCGATGGGAATCATCGCCATTGAAGTATGGCCGGCTCAAACGCCGGTGTGGGCATTGTTTGTTGTTATCGGCATGAGCGCTGGTAAGTTGTTGTCCCCCTTTTCATAATAGTCATGATCTAACCCTCATTTTTAGTCCTGCTTGTCCCTGCAGTGTTGTTGTTGGCTACCGCAAACGTAACGTTAGGTTTTAACGTGCTGTTCCAGCTGCTATCCGGTGTGTTCTTTGTTGGGAATCCCCAAGCTAGTATTATTTTCACCGCATTCGGACAAAACTTTGATTCACAGACGGACAATTATCTGTCGGATCTTAAATTAGGACATTACGCCAAGTTGCCACCGCGGGCATTGTTCCGGGGCCAGATGTTGTCGGTGTTTTTGAACTGTTTCATCTTCATTGGGTTCCTAAACTGGATGACCACCTCGTTTAACGACGGCACGCTTTGTACATGGGAAAACGAACAGCATTTTGTTTGCACGAATGCAGTGTTAGTGTATGCTAGTGCCATCGAATACGGTGCATTCGGCATCAAGAACATGTTTACACTTTACCCAATCATGCCATGGTGTTTCTTGATGGGAGGTGTTGTTGGCATCACATTCGGCGTAGCTCACAAGTACGGTCATAAGGTCGTGGAGTTTTCTCAAAAGAAAAACTCGGAACAAGTGCACGAGAAGCTCAATGGGACTGTGTTCAAATGGCTTCGTCCTTTGAAAATGTTCAACCCAGCCGTGTTTTGGGCTGGCGCTTTGAACTGGACGGGCGGCAACAACCTGTCGTATGCCACCAACGCGCTCTACTTTTCCTTCTTTTTCATGTACTATGTGAAGAGAAGATACACGGCTTGGTTCCAAAAGTACAACTACTTGTTGGAGTCTGGGTTTGGGGTGGGAATTGCAATCAGTGCCATCATCCAGACGTTTGCGTTTGAGTTTTCAGGCGCGTCCATCAACTGGTGGGGTAATAGTGTAGCCCAAGGCGGGCCAGACGGGAACAGCTACGACTGGCAATCATACAACCAAAACGGGTCCATGATCCCGCTGCCAAAAGTTGGCTACTTTGGCCCGTCGCCAGAGAACTATCCAATGCACTTTTAAATAGTTTTATTATATATCAATTTGCTTTGTTTAAGAGAGGAGCCGCCCGCGAGCGCACGCGCGCCCGTAGTTAGCCGCACGGCGCGTCGTTGTACTTTCCAAACCTGGTTTTTTTAAATTGGCATCAAGAAGGAAACGAAAGAAAATTAATCCTTCCTAATATAGATTCCAATAAAGGGAATATTCATTTTCTTTTTTAAATTGAGAACTGGACAATATAAAAAGGCCCAATTCTCGCCAGTTTCTGTTTCTTTCTATCATCCACAACACACACTTTTAAATTTTTTTTTACTTTTCCTCTCTTGATATTCCGAAAAATGAACAACACTATCCAAGTACTAAACACCGAGCAGGTCTCTCTACCATCTCTACCATATGCATACGATGCTTTGGAACCGCACCTTTCCAAGACGATTATGCAACTTCACCATGACAAGCACCACCAAGCTTATGTCAACAATTTGAATGCTGCGTTGGTTAAGCAAAAGGAGGCTATTTCAAAGGGTGACTTGAAGGGCCAAATTGGTTTACAACGGGCCATCAACTTTAACGGAGGTGGCCACATTAACCACTCTTTGTTTTGGAAGAACTTGGCCCCAGCCAATTCTAGTGCTGCCAAGGGCGGTGCCAATATCAAGAAGGTTATTAGTAGCCAATGGGGCAGCATGGATGCGTTTGAAAAGGAGATGACTTCTGAGTTGACTGGTATCCAAGGCAGCGGCTGGGCTTGGTTGACTCGGACTCATAACAAAGAGTTGGCTATTGAACTTACTAAGGACCAGGACCCAATTATTGCTTCTACTCCATTGTTGGGTATTGACATGTGGGAACACGCGTATTACCCTCAATATTTTAACG